>MJUU01074327.1:10098-29659 GCA_002080025.1 Modiolus philippinarum
CTCATGCAAAGCTCTGTCCTTAGCTAATTTTGGCTTTATATTTAGATCATATTGGTTATTTGTTCTCTGTCAGTTTTTACATATCTTTGAGTTTATAGTCTTCCAAAGGTTTAGATTTTATCTGCACTGAAGAGACATGTAGAAATGCGCATATGCAGAAATTAAATTCACAGTAACTTCGGTATTTAGTTATTTGATACAATTTAACATATGATTATGCCTAACTCCCTGAACGGATTAAGCAAATAACAAAAAATTAGGGTCACCGTCTTGGGGAAAAAAGTTTTTGCAAAAAACATGTGCGACCGAAAAGGGTGGATTTTTCTTAGTACCGAGATTATTTTAATTGCAGCAATCTCAGTTTACATTATTCTATTCTAAATATGTATAAAAAGTAGCGGATTAAGCGTGATTTCCTCTTAGTGCTGTATTGTATGCACAACCTGGGAAAAACATGCATTTACGGGACATTTAAAGAATAAAACTTAAAAAGGTTGAAACAGGTTTATAAATGATATTTCATTAACATAAACACGTAATAATTCTTTCGTCATTTTGCAAAATGAATTTTATTTTCTTTACTTGTATCAACTTCTACTGGCAGGCTAGACTTGAAAATAACAAAAAGTGTAATACCTAAAAGGGAACGTATACTTCATTCGACTGCAAATATATTAAGATTTTATCATAGATTTGAAGGTAAATTGAAACCTTTTCCTTTGAAAATTACAATTTCTTTAAAAATAATGAAATTCTTCTTGAAATATTTAATGAAGTGGTTTATAGTATTTAATTGGAATGTGTCCCTTCATTCTGTATTGGAATTTTAATTTGGCTTATTCCATGCAAGTACACACGGAAGTTAGTTAGCTTCCTTCCTATTAATATGAAATTGTGACTTTATACGAGTGTATTTTTAATGAAATCGCGGAAGTTAGCATGAAACATCTACAATGGCCAAAAATAACAAGCAGATGCCACACTTTCAAAGGAAACTTCAAAATAAAAACACAAATTAAAGACGAAGACAATCATAAAAGGCGCCGGTAGGATTGAATAAGAGTGACAAAAAAGTCCGAATCGATCAAAGGGAGAACCCATAATAGGGTCTGTAAGTCTCGTCATGTGGCACCGAGAAATCACGATAAAATTGCAATTGAAAAACGTTTCCCGCCAAAATATGACGTTACAGCATTATGACGTTTCAATTTTATGCTTGAAACGTCATATGATTTTGTTCAAAATGCAACATCCGGGTACAAATTATGTACCCGGAAGTTCAAAAATTGAACGAGACTTACAGACCCTATTACCAAAATCTCCCATTTCTCAATCCTTACTACCTATAAAGTAATTAATATCCGAATAAACCTGTACAGGTAGACTACATTGTACTACTTTCAAGCAACTATCTTGGAAAGGAAAAAGAAAATGAGCCTTGCCTTCTGGTAAAACACTATCTAACTACGGTAGAAAAATTCATAATCAATTTTCAAAATTTCTCGAAAGGTTTTACTAAAGAATTATCATGTTTTTAGAAGAAATCGGTAGTATCAATGAGAGGCAAGTATACATGTAAAATCTTTGGGTCATTGAATTTAATGGATTCATGCAGACTATCCTATTACATGAGGAACGTAAGCTAAAAGCAAATCCTACTATTGTTTCTGTGCATTTTGTTTTTGAGCTTTTACTGTTTTGTAATTCCTTTATTCCCGCGAACTCGAGCTTTAAGGTTTTGTAATTCATTTATGATGTCACAATCCCTGTTTTTTTTTTTTTTTTTTTTTTTTTTTTTTTTCTTGTTTTTTTTTTTTTCATGGTAATTGGACCGACGTAAGAGTAAGTACGTGATAACAAGACAGAATAGATAACAAAATACCGAAGTTACTTTTATTTATTTTTTTGTATCAAAGTACCGGAGTTACTTTTATTTATTTTTCTGTATATGCGAATTTCGACAACTTATGTCTCATCAGTGCAGATCAAATGGAAACATTTAAATTGAAGACTCTGTAGACCATCTCATTAAATAGTTTGCCAAAAATTGTATAATCATTTAAAAACAATGTCATTCTCAGAAAAACATTTTCAAAATTTTAAAACTTGTGAAAAAATTCTTTTAAAGTCGAATGAATTAAGTGTCCTTTTTGGTATTACACTTTTTAATTGTTTCTGTATTCAACGCCAGTGGAAATTGATATAAGCAAGGAAATAAAATAAAATAAATTTTGCAATATAACGAAAGACTCCTAACGTGTTTATATCAGTCAAAAATTGTTATTAGTCGTATTCTCCTTTTGAGTATTATACTTTTTATGTCCCGTAAACACACATTTTTTCTAGTTTGTGCATATGATATAGCAATAAAAAGGGGACAAAATACTTACTTGGCTACATTTTAATTCATATTCGTACAAAAAATATAATTGAAATTGTGATTATATAACGCGATTCAAATAAGCAAAAATAGCTATCGGTATGAAGAAAAACCCGCCATCTTATTCCCGCCATTTTCCGTCTTGACGTTTTTTTTCTAATATCGTGTTCCCGGATTTGGTGACCCTATTATCCAGTGATTTTGTTAGACGCTATCTATTGTGCAAATATTATCAAATAATTATATTTCATTTTTTGCGATTAGCGATTTTGTCGTACTGTGAGTACTTGATAAAAATAGCAGGAACTTGAAAATTATGCCGTTCATACCAAGACTTGCATATTTTTTCTTTTGTAACATATCGCCTTTCTACACACCATGAAACAATTAAAATATATAATTTTAGTTCATTTGAACCCTGAAATATATTAAAAATATAGGCCAAATACTATATCATCAGATAAATGAGGATGACGTCATAGCTCTAAACCTAGGTCGGTAACCCCTTAATTCTTTAGCTTCACTTGAGGCTTTTTCCATTACTGTTTTACAAATGGAATATCAAGAAGATAATATTTGGACTTTAAATTGTAGGGTATGGCTTTAAGTTACGTCCTGAAAATATTTTGAGTTTATGATCTTCAAAATGTTTAAATTTTATATGCACTGATGAGACACAAGTTATCTAAATGGCCATATGCAGAAATTAAATTTACAGTAACTTAAATATTTTGTTATTTGCATTGACACCACGTGTTCTGATACGAAATTCCTTCATGGTTATCAATGGTTGTAGTTGAAACGTATGAAAAATTTCCCTTATAATTTAAGGGTGTTTGGTTGAACGTACTTTTCATTTCCTGAATGACAAAAGTAAATTTAAATCTATCTTTATTTGAGATTTAGAAGTCAAATTAAATATTAATGAAAATAAAATTACTTTAATCATCCCCTATTAAGCTTGCTAATGTTTAGGTAAGGGTAATGTTTAAATATAAAAAACCATACTTATACATTTTCTTCAACAGGGACAAAACTTTATGCAATGTTACTTAAAATACGTTTGTTTACATTTTCCTCAACCGTGCTAAATATTTTAGGAGAGGATATGGAGTAGATGAACATGAGACAATAACACAACTGCAATAATTTTAATGAGCTGTATGTTCATTTCGGAAATTAATTCCTCATCAGCAGCACAAGAACTCAAACATAGTAAATCCATAATTTCAAACAATGTTGAAAATGCATAAAACCAAACAAAATCCGAATAATCAGAATATCAAATATAGCTAAGGACAAAACTACAATGGAGGGAGTTAAACTACATCGGCAAAAGATTAGGTTTTAGAATTTGTATAAATTTAGATTTCTATCCGTATCTGAATAAAAAAGTGAAGCGTTTTACTTTGAGGTGCTTCAATTTAAATTTGATCTGCATTGACGAGATATGATTTGTCAAAACGCCCATATGAAGAAACGTAAATGGATATTGCAATTATTTTATCGGGATAGATATGTAATAATAGATGTATTTCAAAAAATTATGAGATTATGTCATAAGCGTATTATTAAATGAAGATAACAAAAAGGGTTCACAGCACAAGGAATTCCACTCATCAAAAGCTCAATCCGTATCTGATTGGCGTCCAGTTTCGTTCCCTTTGGATGCTTGTTGTCTATAAGCTTTTTGCCATTTTTTAGTTTAGTGCTCTCTCAGGTTTTAATCGTTTGTACAATTCAAAAATTTTTAAAAACCCGATCTCTTGATTTCTCAATTCGTCTGTGTGATTTTAAAATCGTTTATACGATCTGTTTGCATCCGCTTTTATGGTTTTAGAATAATCGCTTTCACATTTTTGTTTTTGTTTTTGGTTTTTTTTATATATCGTTTTTACATATATGTACACTATCAAAATCGGCGATTTTTTTTATCGTAAATAACAAAATACCGAAGTTACTGTTAATTTATTTTTCTGCATATGCGCATTTCGACAACTTATGTCTCATCAGTGCAGATAAAACCAAACATTTGGAAGTCCATTAACCGAAAACGTGTAAAAAGCTGATATAGAACTAATAACCAAAAGGATCTAAATAGAAAAGCCAAAATTCAGCTAAGAACAGAACTATGCATGAGGGAGATACTCCTTAGTTTTAAACAAAATTTTGCAAAATTTAGACATTGCAAGTTTTAATAAAATCGGTTTTCGGGTCAGCACCGAAGTACTGACTACTGGGTTGGTGAATACCCTCGGGGACTAACAGTCCACCAGCAGAGGCATCGGCCCAGTGGTAATAAATAACAAAATACCGAGGTTGCTGTTAATTTCTTTTTCTGCATATGCGCATTTCGACAACTTATGTCTCATCAGTGCAGATAAAACCAAACATTTGGAAGTCCATTAACCGAATATTAAATGTGATTTAATATTCGTTAATATCGTAGAACGAATTCTTACTTTATTTTAAAAATCTCATAAACAAGTTCCAAAATTACACAAATTAGAAATTAAAACTCTAACAATATTGGTAAATCTAATGAATGTATTCGAAGATCGTACAAACGAATTAGAAATTAAAATCTTACAAGCGACTTCTAAAATATCTTAAAAATGAAATTTTAACTGTGCAATTGAAAAACAAACTCATATACATTTGTATACGACTATTATGTTTTTCCTTCTATTATACATAATTATGAACTCTTTCAAAAAACTTATAGAAATCTGACATAATATAAAAAAATGAAGAAGTCGAAATTATGCTGATGACAAGAATTTAATTTGAGTCAATCTCATGAGTAATCATTTAAATACAAAATACCGCTTGACAACAATATTACCAAATAGAATTGTCGAGAGTCAAAGTCCAAAATGCAAAATGACGAAGCAGGTGTAAAACCACCACACATATTGTCAACTGCAATTGTCCTGACTTGGTACAGGTATATCAAAAGAAATGATTGGTTAAACCGATTTTATCGCGCGTCTTCCTTCGCGGTCTTGTCAATTAGCAACTCAATAGCAATCACTATGGAAAGGTCGCAGACAGTGAAAAGTAATGTAAGTAAAAATAAATCAAAATAAATCATGAATCACAGTTCGGAACAAAACTTCAAGTTTTTCCACTAGGAACTATGAGCTGGGTTTTTTCAAGCCTTGATTAATAAGGTGGTCACTGAGATAGCTTTGTCTAATGAGAAAGTCTGCATAGTTTGTACTAAGTCTCACGTAATGAAGTAATTGTGAAACATAAAATCCATTACAAGGAGAAGTTGGAATACAAAATGTATTACTGTCCATTTAAAAAAATTGATAATTTTGAAATTTTACAAATTAAACGAAGTTACTTTTTTAATTTAGTTTCTGCATAAAATTATGGCAATTTCAGTAAGATTTATGTTTGAGTCAAACAAGAGGATAATCATTACAGTAAACAAAAACCGGATGGGGTGTTCTCGAAAGTATCGTCCTGAGACATATCTTATGACCAAGTTAAGGATGGACTTCGATCATCTAATGACACTCCTAAGTTGTGTCTTGAAACTATTTCAGATATGTCTTGTGTTAGGGTGTTTTAAATCTATCTAAAGTGTTATATTTTAAAAAGCGTTTTCATAAAAAAAAAATTGTCAAAAACAAATAAAATTGTTTTACAATTTTATTTACAAACATGTATAATTTCAATTTCAAGTCTGAAATGTAAAATGTTATCGAAAAGGCATTGTAGTTTAAAATGTGTTATGAAATGACTAGCGAGTTTAAGTCGTAATCATATCGGTGAATCACAAAGATTAAGTTTAAAAGCATGCGAAGTTTCTATGCATATACGTGTTTATTGATGTGAGCGTATTGAGTAATGCTCATATTTTCCCAGAACTGATAAATAAAATGCGAAATATAATGGAAGAATCGAGAAAGGGATGATGAGTAAGTCACCTTATTAGGTGTCATAAAGTCAAAACAAAAAATACATATTATCATAAGTAAGGGGAGCTTTGAAAACACGACTTAGAACTAAGACATATAGTAAGATGGTCTTAAGACACGTTTTATCCTAAGATAGCTTCCAGAATACCGGGAGTTCTTAAATGGTTAGATTCGGATGTATAAAAATCGTCCTTTTTGTCGTAAATTTTAGAACCGAGATAAATTTTAATTAGACGGCGTTTGAATTTCAATTCGGTTCTTACAGAAAGTCATTTTGACAACTTATGTTTCCTCAGTGCAGATCACAAAACATACGGAATACCAAAACCCGAGAGAGATTTTTAAAAGCCGATCGAGAGTTCTAATGAATGTTTAGCCTAAGATAGGACAGAAACATTATACACTGACTGAATTTTCGAAACTTGTTAACCAAATTATAATATAGAACACCAAATAACTGGTCTATCTTTACAAAGATTTTGACTATCCAGTGGAAGACAATTGAATATTTTGATACTTAATATAAAAAAAAACTTCATTTAAATTGATTTATGTTAACTGTATTATCTTCAAGTATTAAATCCAAATTACGTAGGAATATAAAGCGGTCAATGGTATTTTAATTACAGTTCTAAATCCTTCAATACAGATGTGCCGATAACTTTACAAAAATAGAACGGAGACAGGGCCGAAACATTATGGAAATTTTATAAAACTAAAACACAAAATATAAATCAATTTATCTACTTATTGATAAGAAACAAACATTAAAACGGTACATGCTACCTAGATTTCATTTTGTAGATATCATTTCCCAGTTCCATAAACTTTTTTTCTTATCCAACTCATAATATTTCCACATTCCACAAAACCATTTCTGATGTCGGAAACTGTCGCAACGATTATTAACATAAAGGACCTGATACAACAGATTAATAATTTCATCCCATCCTGATTTCTCCCATGACCAAAACGGAGTGGTAATTTAGGTCTCTTCGTTGCAGATAAAATATCTTAACAATTCGATGAAGGCCTGTTTCATTTTTCAAACAAATATACTTCTCAAAACAAATACACACCACTTTAATCCAGTATAACACAATAGATACATAAAAAAAGATAAACATAAAGACAGCTGCTAATTTTCGTATAAACAGAGACAATCATTTATATACTTCAACGTTGCATATTGATAGGAGACCAATCATTTTACTGTAGTTGGGGATTCTAATGTAATAGTTTGGTATATATTTTTTACGAAGAGAAACAATATTATCGTTTTTGCAAATAAATAAGTAATGATATTCATCACCGATACAGTTGTTACAATAATTACAAAATCGTTCATGCTTTGGAATATTGTTCCATCTCCCTGTTTCTATAGGTGTTTTTAAATTTGAAGATCGTAATTTTGTTATCCAAATTCTTTTATTTTCTGAAAGTCTTAACAAATAATTTTCCAATCCAAATTCCCTTTTAAATAATTCGTAAAATTGCCCACGCGAAAAGCTTTCCACATCTCTAAACCAACTAGTAATAAAATGATCACGTAATATTTGGCTAAATAGATTTTTATCATAGAACCCTATTTGATTTGTAAAAATGTATCCTTGACCACAGTGATAAAAAATAGACTCTACAAAGTTAATCCATCTAAACACATATTGACCTTGATTTTTCAAACATAACATTAATTTGTATAAAACGCTGCTAAGTTTTGTATTATTATTGACTAACTTGCACCAAAACGAAACATTCTCATTTTTTACTCTTATTTCAAGAGGAAATTTTCCTAATTCACCATAATTATACAATAATTTGGTGTTGTATTTCGAACACCTAAAATTCTTTTACAAAATTTCGAATGCAGTTGTTCGATAATTTTTAAGTTCTCAAACCCCAAAACTTCTGAGACACATAAAACTATTGGCTCGATCATAGAACCAAATATTTTCATCTTATTGCTTCTGGGTATTCGGGATCAAATTACTAGTAATTAAAATTGGATGGAAGGGCCCCAGTAGGTGTCTGAAACTTGTAGATTTTCTTTAAAGTAACTAATTAGTCATTCCATTGTTGACCATTTATTTTTGTTCTGTATATATATATAATGAAATTTGTAACATGATTAAATTTCTGATACCATTTCTCGAATTTTTGTTTAACAATCTAAAGATAATAATGCTCATATTCAAAAATAGAATAAAAAGATAACAAGAAACACCTGTAATGGCCGAAAAACATTTTCACATGCCACAATATACCAAGGAACTACACAAGAAAAAAAAACTTAATAAAAAACAAAAGACTACCGTCAACAACGATAGGAACTCTGGACATCCGGACTTATTAACGGTACTAGCAAAAGCAAGCGGTAGGGTTGAACCGGTTTATGGGTACCCAAACCTCCCCTTTCTCCGTCCCATGTCCCTATAGTATAATAAACATACGAGTAAAACCCCAAACAGGTTGACCACTAATTCCATGACCAATCTTGAAAAGGAAAAGGGGACAAAACATAATTTTGAACGATGGGTCAAGGGTCAGTGGTAATTCTACTCCAATTTTTTGTTCTGATCTACTGAATTAAATATTCCAATGAATCAATTACTTTTGGACAAGACAAGAATATATGTTTAGCTGTTTCGATTGCATAATTACAAAAGTCACATGTGTTACTTTTTTACCTTTATCTAATTGAAAAATCCATTCGTTTCCAAAATTATGTGGCTTATTCTGTGTTGTAGCCATTGTAATTTGCAGTTCTCTGTTGTAATAATAGGTAATTTGTATTTTATTTCATTCAAGGTTATTATTATTTATAATTCCATACCTTTTCTCCTCAGAGGCTGGTATAGCATTTTCTCATTTAAGGATTTTTTACATGTTCTTAGAACCCTGTGGTAATTTTAGAAATATTCCGATACAATAAGACAAAATGGGTTCAATACCACAGTTTTCACAAAATTTCACAATTAAAATGGAAAACAGAGTTCTTTGATAGATGCAGAACAACGCTACATTCATGTTTTTTGTGGTCATGGATGCGCGATCGTCATAAACATAAATTAAAATTAAACGTGTTGAAAGTGCTCGTACAATCGATGTCATCCGTTGTACGACAAGAGCAATAGTGTATCAAGCTGGTGGACAATTTCAACATACTGACAAACACAGGACACTCATTAAGTCAATTGTAAGAAAACTTGACTGTATGAAAAAGTGAGATGTGGACACAGAAAAAGGAGTTCAGAATAACAGTTTGAAATTTAAAAATAATAAAATATCAAAGCTTGAAAGTCTCACGGACAATACAGTGGGGTGCAGACATAACCTCTCATAAAGTTAACTTGAAGCAGTCATAAAAGTTCCACTAAGTTAACTTAGAACAGGTATCAAGTGTGCTCTAGAACAGTTCTAAGTCTGCTCAAGAATCATGAACGCTCTGACCAGTCATGGTCATAGCTTGAATCCTGACCGTTTTGATCAGAGCAATGACTGCTCTGACCTGTTGTACCAATGACTGTTCTACCTAAGTCTGTTCTGGCCATGACAGTTCTACTTAAGTCTGTTCTGGCCATGACTGCTGTCAGCTGACCTGTTTTAGCTATGACCGCTCTCATAACAGCTATTGTCACAGCCCTGGCAAATATTCATAACGTGTCCTATTAATTGATGTTTGTTGACAATCCCGCACCCATGACCAATGAAGACATGGATGTAGCGTTGCTCGACAATTAGCAAAGAATTCCGCTTAAACCGGTGCTAGGGGCCGTCTTGAACTTACTATGAGGTATGAGCAAAGCTCATTGTTGAAATTTAAAAATGTAAGAGTTATTTCCCTTTTCGTGATATACCCGAAAACTGAATCGTAGTAGTTTTCCGTAAATTTTTTCATAAAAAATTTAAAAAGAAATCGTTAAATTAAATTCAATTATAGCAAAAATGTCAATCATTATCAGATTATGTTTAGTGGAACAAATAATTATTGAAAACATCGTAAAATAAGAAGGTTATTTATGTTTTTTTATTGTTTAAACGTTTCGGGCTCGAGAAAAAAGATATTCTGGCACAATCCAATTTCATATCCAGTTAAAATTCTAGGACCAAAACAGCGGTGCCCAGAGCAGACTCGGCAAAAACGATCATGGCCAGAGCAGACTTAGATAGAACGGTCATGGCTAAAACAGACTTAGATAAAACAGTCATGGCTAGAACTGACTTAGGTAGAACGGTCATGGCCAGAGCAGACTTGTGTCGAACGGTTATGGCTAGAACAGAAATAACTCTAGGACCAGAGCAGACAGGAGACTGTTCCATGTTAACTTTGATCTGTTCTCTTGACTGCCCTCCAAGTTAACTTCGTACGACAAGTTATGTCTGCACCCCACTGTATATTAAAACGAGAAATTCTCTCAAGAAAAAAAGCCATCAATGAAGTATATATACATATCATGTCCACTTATTAGGCATTTTAACATTTTAATTCCATCATTCTTTTGAATAAAATCTTTTGCGATACTCAATAAAATTAGCTTACTTGAGCTATTCATTATCAATGTCAAAGTGCTTAAACAATTTCCCTTCATTCAAAAGAATTTACAAATCTTCTTTTAGTCGTTATTTAATAATCTTTTAAAGAATTCGAATGGGAGTAGAGGTTATTTGAAACTTTGCAATATCTAACTTTAAGAAAATTTTGTAAAAACCTAAGGAGTATCTATCTCATGCATAGCTCTGTCTTTAACCGATTTTGGTATTCCTTTTCACATACATTTGGTGATTTGTTCTCTTTCATATTTTAGTATGTTTAGGTTTATTCATTAAGGTCTTATTTAATTTGTTCTTTATCAGCTTTATGTTTGACCCATTTATGGCCTTCTAAGCATTTTGATTTGATCTGCACTAAGATGACATAAGTTGTCCAAATAACCGTCTGCAGAAAAGAAATTCACAGTAACTTTGGTAATTCGTGAATTAAGGACGATTCTTATTGCCTTATCAGTGACACTTGCCTTTTTAGTATATCTTGATTACTTATTATATGATAAGATAAGGTGCAATATATTTAAGTTCAAACTCAATAACATTGATAATTGGAGACAAAAGACATAAAATCAATATTAATGAAATGTCATATCACAAATCATTACAATCATATCATATATAAACTATTTACGTCATAATTAAGATATCCATATACATGCACTTTTTCCAAGTTTGGGGATTGAGCTTTATCTTTATTTGAATTTTCCAATTGACAATGAAAAGATATGGAGTAAATGCTTCAAAGTTAGCTTCCGATATAGAGATGATATTTTGTCACTAAACAACCCTCGCTTTTGTGATTTTCTTTATCTGATCTATCCAAAAGAGCTCGAAATTAAGGATACTAGATGTACGACAACGCGATGACTTCACTTTTCCAATAGTCAACTTCCCTTTTCTTTGTAGCAACATCCCAACAGCGTCGGAGTTTACATCTCCCAGCTCATTCGCCATTCAAGGGCCTGTGGTCGGTACAGTGACTTCCTTGATAAAGCACGGTTGCTCACAAATAGGCTACATAAACAAGGGTATGTTACCTATAGAAGTTTTACGGTCGACATCACTATCTTGTGGGCCGCTATAGGATCTTCCCCTTTAAAGCTTAACTGTTGTGTCCACTACCAAATTTGACTTTACTACCGGAATTGTTTGTCCTTTGTCTTGTTATGGTTTCTCCTGTGTAGTTCCCTTGCAGATTGTGGCATGTGACTGTGTCTTATAAGAAGCATAAGTTGCATACTCTACCTGTGCACCTGATCTCTCCCATGTTTTCTTTTTTTTTGTGTGTGGGGGGTCGTGTTATTCAACTTTGTGTGTCTTCATTTTTCATTCCTGTGCCGTACTCATGTAGTGTCTCTGTTTCTTTGTTGTTTCCGATGTTGCCATTGTCCTTGAATTATTCGTTTTGGATTGATGGTTCGGTTCTCACTTACATCACATGAGACAGAGTTTCTACAAATATATTATTAAACAGAAAATGGAAAAACGCTTTTATTGGTGTCCCAAAATCCTTCTAAAGGTTATAATACTATTCAAATGTCCAAGGTAGCAGGGATTAGCAGCATATATAGTGTTTCCTGCAGCAGATTTTGGCGTGCAGTGACGCCCTGCCGTTTTCATAGTAACAAAAGTCAATGTTTTTATGATGAGTAACAGAACTTTTATATTTCATATGTGTTTTGATTGTGGTCACACCTTTATAATTGACCTTGTGACCTAGATTTTTAGATGTAAAGACACAATTTTTGCCAGTTAAATTAGTGTTAATTGAGATCCCGCATCCATGACCAGGAAAGACATGGATGTAGCATTGTTCATCATTTAGCAAAAAATTCGCTCAAACCGGTGCTAGAGGCCGTCTTGAACTTTCTACGATGTATGAGCAAAGCTCATTGTTGAAGGCGTCATGGTGACTTCATGATGAAGAACAACTGTAAAAGCGTTGTTCCTTGCTTGAATATACTACGTATTTGTAGAGACTTTTGCCTCATGTGCGTTAATCCATATCCTTTCATTGGTTTTTTAAATGTAATAGATAATAGTTGCATTGGAATAGGATCTAAATAAAAAATCAAAACCAGTTAAACAGGTCTATGCAAGAGAAGATATTCCATATTTTTTCGTCCAATTTAAACGGTCGGTTTATATCTTCTGACTGATTACGTGATGAGGCTTTAAATTCAAGGTGGTAAGACCTTTTAATCGATGCCAAATGTTTGTCCTCATGATGTTGAGCTTACCCTGAGAACTAACTTTTGTAATTATGTCTCCCCCTCCCAATGGGTAGACATATTTTGTTTGTATCCGCCTGTCGTCCGTCAGTCTGTCCGTACGTCAGTCTGTCCGTCCTTCACAAAATTTGTGGACGCCAATTCTACATCTTTCATTTGATTTCAACCGAACTTCACAGGATTGTTGACCATCTTGCCTAGTTGTACATGTCGTCGCGTTGATTTGTTTGGCTCATTTTTGTTGGAGTTATGCCCCTTTTTGACTCAGAATTTTGCACAATTAAGTTTCACAGTAACTTCGGTATTTAGTAATTTGTTGACGCCATTCTCTTTTATCTTTCATCGGATTTCAACCAAACTGCACAGGATTATTGAACATTGTATCTAGTTGTGCTTTTTGTCGTGCCCGATTGATCGGCAAATTTTTGTGGGAGTTATGCCCCTTTTTAACTTAGAATTTTCAAAATTAAGTTTGTGGACGCCCATTCTGCTACATCTTTTATTGAATTTCAACCTAACTACACATGACTGTTGACTATCATGCCTAGTAGTGCATTTTGTCTTGCCGAATTCATTGGTGAATTTTTGTGGGAGGTATGCCCTTTTTTTTCTTAGAATTTTGCTTTTTTGTGGATGGTTATTCTCCAACATTTTTCAGAGAATTTCAACCAAACTTCACAGGATTGTTTAAAATCATGCATAGTATTGCATATCGTCTTGTCGGATTGATGGGCCTATTTTCGTGTGATGTATGCCCCTTTTTGACTTAGAATTTTACTAAATTAAGGTTGTGGATGCCAATTCTCCCACGTCTTTCTTAGAATTTCAACCAAACTTCACAGGGTTATTGACCATCATGCTTATTTGTGGATATCGTCTAGCTTGAATGATCGGCCACATGGCGGAAACATAAGAATTACTTGCCTTTTATCTCCAAAAGAAAATTATTCGTTTTTTGTATCAAAAACACATTTCTTGTTTAATCATTGAGTTCGCCTTTTGATTGTAATTGATAGAGCTTTTTTATCACTTGTATGTTTAGTGATCAGGCGTAAATCAATTCGTCATTATGGTACATGTGTACAAATATATAAGGAATTATTTTAAACCAATTTGTTCATGTTTTGTACAGCTTCAGTCCGTCCTTTCGATGATCATATCAGTTAAAACAGTATCAAAATATTCAATCATGGGTACGAATAGCTTATCACTTTTTGGATTACTCCGTAAACTTAAAATCTGAAGATAACGAGCAAGCTTAAATTAATCATTCCCATTCGTTTACTGGGCAATATGCGCACATGTTAACAATTAGTGATCATAAGCCTTTTTATATTTAAATATAAAACAAAATTTCCAAACAGAATTGTCAAGAACCAAAATCAAAAGTGAAAAAAGACAGAACAAGTGCACAACCACTGGAAATTGAACACCGCTAAGGGCCTGACTTGGTACAGGCATTTCAATGGAAATGAAAGGTTAAGCCGATTTTATGTTTATTGCGCTCTCCTTTCCATTTTACAATACTTGCATAATCATTGTCTTTCATCAAGGAATTGTTTAATTTCCACATTCCATTATTTATTATGTATGTTTAACAAAAATTTGGCTTTCGGATTTAGATTATCAGAATTCTAATTTGTCCCAGTAGAAACTGGAATTCCAATTTCTACTGGATTAAATCCAATACAAATTAGAATTCTTATTTGTCCCAGCAGAAATTAGAATTTCAATTTGTACTAGGAGGATTCTGGATCCTACTGGATTCCAATTTGTACTGTAACATATATTTACCTGGTTAAATGAACACCTGTATTTATTGTTATAATGCCTGGGGTCTATCGATTTACCAAAACACGTGGGTCGGGAGTGAAGCAAAAAATTAATTATGTAATAATTTGACAAAGTGTCAACAAACACTTTTTACCTGTAAACAAATTTATTTTAATAAAAGTAAATGGTAACTGGATATTGGTTCTCAGATTTACCTTCATATTTTTATGTAAATAAGTTCTGTTTGTTCATTGGCCATCCGAATAAACAACAAAAAAGCACCAATAATCCATCGACAATGCAATTAACATTAAGGTCTATTGATATGTTTTTATTTGAACTTTGATTATTTCGTTAAATATACCAAGAGAAGCGGCAAAAATATAGAAATTGATTCATATATGTTTTATTAGGGTCTTATTCAAAACAAAATAGCTATAGCTATTTAAGCAGCGGCAAATTTCGTTGTGTGTACTTTAGTATAGAACGTAAAACTAAAAAAAAACACCAACATACTAATCGCTTTTTTTTCGTTAGCCTTTATTTACAGATATAAACTGTACATTTCAGTAAGTGCCCATTTTGATAGATAAAAAGAAATACAAGTATTCAAAGAGGATGTCTGAATAGATCAAATATAATCTTAGCGATAAATGAAATTAAAATATCAAATTAGTGATTTTATACAACACCATACGTCTTCAATTTATGTACAAATGGTGGCGAATAAGTTAAATAATATTTCTTGATATACTCGATATATTAGAAATAGTTCATGAAAAAAAATGTTTAGATACAAATGTATATGACGACAAAAACAACATTGTGCTAATAATGAAGTTAATAATGGATTAATTGTCTTATATTTTTATGTTAAGTTTTTATTGAATGATTCTTATGAATGCAGTATGCTTATATGATTATTAATGGAATAACTTCAATTACCTGTATATCTATGTCACGTTGCATGTACATATGAAGTTGCCACCTACTCATGGCAGCATAGTTTACTTATTATATATACACGTAACATAATTAATATAAAGAGCATTAGAAATTGTACTATATATTGTATCACTTTATGGCAAATATTCAAGTTCCTGCAAACGGATAGAAGTACTGTGGCAAGTGCGAGTAAAATGCTTTAGATAAAGTCAAGAATGGCTGAAATAGATGGAAAACTTAAGGGCTTCATTCGTATGCTGATTATACCATAGAGAAAATGAATAAGGAAATGACAGGCTGAATGCATAAAACCGGTTTAATACTACTGGCTTTTGATGCAAGGGTTCCTATGGCTGTTTATGTTTGTCGTTTGTTTTTATTGCTTTTGTTGTTGAGTTCTCTTGTGGATTGTGATTGAATTTTAGTCATTGCAGGTGTTTCTTGTTTTTATTTCTTATTTAAATTGCACCTGTTACAAAATGCAACATAAACCAGAATACAAGTTCTAATTTAAGCAATCACATATATTTTTAAGTTATCCCGATATGCGTTTTACTCCCCTTACAACTTTGACACTAAATGGAGGTTATAACAAAATTACCGAATACAATTATTAAAGCCAAAAGTCAGAGAGGCAAAACGACAAAGTAGGTAAAAATCAACGGAGAAACTGTTGACCTCGATGGTCCTGACTTGGCTCAGGCATTTTAAAAGAAATAGTTGATAAAACCGGTTTTATGGCGCGCTTAACCTCATCATTCATCGCGGTAGTGTCAGACAGCATATCAACAGCAGTTGCAATTGTAAGGTCGTAGACAGTTTGAAATGATCCCAGTTTAAAGTTAAAAAAGTCTTGAATTTGAGTTCGGAGCGAGACTTCATATTTTTCCATAAGGGACTGATATATTACGCCATCGATATAAAAGTTTCAATAATCAGTCGGCTCTGTCTAATATTTTTCTTCTTTGTGTTTCCAATACTTCACAACTTAACACATTTAAGTC
The DNA here is from genome assembly GCA_002080025.1 of Modiolus philippinarum. NCBI lineage: Eukaryota > Metazoa > Mollusca > Bivalvia > Mytilida > Modiolidae > Modiolus > Modiolus philippinarum. Next base: position 26,912 of record MJUU01074327.1, read on the forward strand.
TGTATAAGGTATAAAATATCTTGAAATAAGTTTGAAATACATTTGAGCAACTAGAGAGGTAAGGAAAATTAAATAAAAAGGAAAGATTTTTAATATATATATATATGTATATAAATGCATAATGAATGAAAGAAAAAAAATTGAAATAATGTGGCATATTCTTACATTTAAATGAATATGTTTATATTTGTAGGTTTTTGAAGAAAGGTCATTCCTTACAACCGCCAATGATTGAACTATGCACATACACATATTCGTATTTGTAAGTAAAATGGTATTTATGGTTTAACATAACAGAGACGTAACATTTTATTTTTAAAACAGTTTTGATGAATTGGATAAAATTTCCTTTGTGAGTGTTTTCTCGTATAATTTTTTAGCCGNGGCGTGAATGTGTGCGTGCGGGCGGGCGTCAAACATTGGTTTCCGGATGATAACTCAAAAAGTTTTAATCCAATTGAAATGAAACTTGGATATATTGTTGAGTATCAGGAGGGGATTGTCAAGGTCACGGTGACCGAAAATAGACTGGAAATGAGAAAAATTTGGTTTCCGGATGATAACTCAAAAAGTTTACATTCAATTGAAATGAAACTTGGATATGTTGTTGGCAACGAGGGGGTGGGGGTGGTGGGGGACCCTTTTGATTTTGGATAAAGTAGGTCAAAGGTCAAGGTCATACTGACCGAAAATAGACTGAAAATTTGAGAAAAATTTGGTTTCCGGATGATAACTCAAAAAGTTTCAAGTCTACTGAAATGAAACTTGCATATGTTGTTGAGAACCAGGAGAGGAGGAAGCCTATTGTTGGGTACCAAGAGGGTAGGAACCCTAATTTTGGAGAAAGTAGGTCAAAGGTCAAGGTCACACTGACCGAAAAGAGACTGAAAATTTGAGAAAAATTTAGTGTCCGGATGATAACTCAAAAAGTTTACATCCGATTGAAAAGAAACTTTGATATGTTGTTGGACACTAAAAGGGGAGGAATCTTGATGATTTTGGAGAAAGTAGGTCAAAGGTCAAGGTCGCACCGACCAAAAATAGACTGAAAATTTGAGAAAAATATTTGGTTTCCGGATGATAACTCAAAACGTTTACATCCTATTGAAATGAAACTGTGATATATGGATGGGTACCAGGAGGGGAGGAACCCTATTGATTTTTGGGAAGTAGGTCAAAGGTCAAGGTCACTGTGACCGAAAATAGACTAAATGTGAGAAAAATTCGGTTTCTGGATGATAACTCAAAAAGTTTACATCCTATTGAAATGAAACTTACATATATGGTTGGGTACTAAGAGGGAAGGAATCCTAATTTTGGAGAAAGTATGTCAAAGGTCAAGGTCACATGCACTGACCGAAAAGAGACTGAAAATTTGAGAAAAATTTAGTTTCCGGATGATAAGTCAAAAAGTTTACATCCGATTGAAAAGAAACTTTGATATGTTGTTGGATACTAAAAGGGGAGGAATCCTGATGATTTTGGAGAAAGTAGGTCAAAGGTCAAGGTCCCACTGACCGAAAATCGCCTGAAAATTTGAGAAAATTTTGGTTCCGGATGATACGTCAAAAAGTTTACATCCTTTTGAAATGAAACTGGCACATATTGTTCGGTACTAAGAGGGAAGGAACCCTATAGATTTTGGAGAAAGTAGGTCAAAGGTCAAGGTCACAGTGACTGAAAATAGACTGAAAATTTGAGAAAAATTTGGTTTCCGGATGATAAATCAAAAAGTTTACATCCTATTGAAATGAAACTTGGATATATGGTCTGGTACCAAGAGGGTAGGAACCCTGATTTTGGAGAAAATAGGTCGAAGGTCAAGGTCACACTGACCGAAAATAGACTGAAAATTATAGAAAATTTTGGTTTCCGGATAATAAGTCAAACAGTTTACATCCTATTGAAATGAAACTTGGATATGTTGTTGGATACGAGGAAGGAAGGAACCCTAATAATTTTTTTGAAAGTAGGTCAAAGGTCAAGGTTAAGGTCACAGTTACCAAAAATAGACTGAAAATTTCATAAAAATTTGGTTTCTGGATGATAACTCAAAAAGTCCACATCCAATTGAAAAGAAACTTGGATATATTTTTGGATACTAGGAGGGGTTAGGAACCCTATTGATTTTGGAGGACGTAGGTCAAGTGTCAAGGTCAGTGAAGGTCACAGAGACTGAAATAGATTTATATATTGAAATGTCAAGACATGAAACTAGAAAATAGATCTTCTTTTTTTCTTAGAATTTTGAATATTAGATGGGATACAAAATAAATAGACAATGTTAGAAATAATCGGGTCTTCACACTAACTTGGTCACATAATATTTGAAGTTGCAACTCGGCTTGTGCACCCTGGTGCCACTTAGATTTTTTCTTATTTGTTGGCATCCATGACCAGTTAAGACATCAATGTAGCGTTGTACGACATTCAGAAATGAATTCCACAAGAGGCTTTCTGGAGCTCAGCTTACTATAATTCCACAAGAGTCTTTCTGGGACTAGCTTACTATAAGGCATTAGCAAAGCACATTGTTGAGAGTCTTCATGATGTATTTAAGATGACGAACAATAAAATGCTGTTCCATTGCTTGGTTTACCATGTATTTGTAGAGACTTTGTCTCATGTGCATTTACTTTGTATCCTTACACTATTTATTTTCTAAATAAACGCATTTCTTATTGAGTTAAACAAATGAAGCATGTTTCATCTCCTATATATTTATATGCAAATCGTGTCGATAACATT
>MJUU01074327.1:29731-51255 GCA_002080025.1 Modiolus philippinarum
TAAGAAAAATCCGTATAACATTCGACTGAATCAGGGGAACACAATCTGACACAGAACATTTTTGGCATTTTTGACATTATATTACATCACGAATAACTCCAAGCTAAGAGTTTTCTGATTTTACTTTTTCCTTTATTTTCTTACAAACTGACAAGCAAAGAATCAAAAATGAATAAAGTACAACACAATTTGTAAAAGATGACTGCATATAAATGCAATACATTTATTAATATGCAACTCGTATGGAAAACACATAATATAACATCGTAAGTCTTACAGCGTTTTATGTTATGCTAAACTAGGAAGTTGGTTTGATAGTGAATATATGAATGTGGTTGTGTATACTCCAAATTGCTTCATTATTATTATACTTTTACCTGTTCAGCCGTACTATCAAATGGTTACATCTATTCGACAGATTCCTTCATGCATACTTTTCTCCATCACAACTAGTTGTTCTTTATCTAAGTCAAGTCGGTATTCCCATGTCCCTTTTCTGCAAAAATATTAGCGTCTACAATGCACATGAGACAATATAATGTCATTTTAGTTTTAAATTCATGTTTATATGAATAGTAAACCTATAATCCTATGAAACATCATATTAAACGATAAACGGTGACAAAAAATATTACTGTTTGCAGCAGACAGAACAAATGTGAAGTTTATGACAGTTTAACATTTCCTTGATAGATTTATGCACATCTAATCTTAGTTATATATTTTGTTATGTGCTTGACATATTAGGTAATGCCATCAATCCGCATTATACTTCTCACAAAAGTCGTACTATGCAGATTAAAAGAACTTAAATAAAACTGTAGAATAAAAAAAAATATTGCGAGAGCCAAATTCTCATGTTTTCAATGGGTCATTTTTACGCCGCCCCGCTTGCAGCCATCTTGGATATCGCACGGATCTGAAAAACAAGTTTTTTGCAGGGGCGATCATAAACTTAATTCATCTTGGAGACGAATCTTCAGGTAAATATATACAATCTACCTAGTCAACACTCGGGAAGAGAGGATTTATTTTTATGAGTCTTTAAAAAGTATTCTCAAATCTCGGTATTCGAACAGGTTTACACTCCGCAAACTAGTTTTCTAATACCCATTTCATATGAATATGATTTCTGGACAATGAGATTTTTTGATATCTGTTCATTTTTCCCAGTTGAATCTACATTTGTTTGGTAATACAAAGGCACAACTGCAACTGCCTTACCATGAATAACATCTGTCAAAATACCCATTGTTGGTTATGTAAGTAATCGAAAAAATACTGTATAAACAAGAATTGAGCAGAAGAAAGAAGAAGAAAAAAATAATAATAAGAAACGGAATAAACACAATATATCTCCCAAACTTCGCTTGAGGGACATAATAACAAAATACCGAAGTTACTGGTAATTTATTTACTATATATGCTCATTTCGAAAACTTATGCCTCATCAGAGCAGATCAAACCAAAACATTTAAACGTTTAGAAGTTTATCTTAAGCTGAGAGAGAACTAATAACCAAAAGGATATAAAAAGAAAAGCCAAACTCAAGCTTAAATCATGCATATGAGATTAAAAAAACAAAATAATTTTTTTTTTTTTAATGTTTTCGAACATATATGTAGAGAGTTACGAAATTAAAGTTTCCATCGTTTTAGCGTTGAACATAAAATACATAAAAAAAACAAGTTATGCAACATTTAATATATATTATAATAAGATTTTATTGACATTCTAACCATGTGACATAATAAAATATGAATAAAATTGATTGTAAATATAATTCGGGACAAGATAACAAAAAACATGATAAAAACAACACATGTATAAAAAGTACTTCAGGACTTAGTTCTACCCCGGGGTTCTACCGTTAATGCAATATCTATACAACGTTTCGGAAATGGACAAAAGGTTTGATTTTTGCACCACTGTTTTATTTAAGATGGTCGCCATCACTAGCAGATATGTTTTGATCTTGTTTGGCCATTTTGATCTTATCACGATCTTAACAAGCATAACACAATTTTGTTAAGACTGTGTAAGATATTCAGTCGAATTTAAAGATAATTGCTTTCAAAGACTATCAAGACCTGTTCAGTTTATCAAGATCAAACAAGATAAATGCGTTCAAGGACGATCAAGATATGTTAAGCTTGTCCAGATCAAACAAGATAAAATCAGGATCTTGTTTGATCTTAACAAACTTAATTCGTCTTGATTGTTCCTGAATGCACATAACAAGTCGATCTTGTTTAATCTTGAATTATCTTAACACGTCTTGATCGTCCTTGGAATCAATTATCTTGAAAACCAACTTAAAATCTAACACTGTCTTAACAAAATTGTGTTAAGCCTGTCAAGATCATGATAAGATCAAAATGGCCAAACAAGATCAAAACATATCTGCTAGTGCATACGAATGAATAGAAAAACTGAGAACATGAGGATGTATGGTGAATGCAAGGATATGGAGTAAATGCAAATGAGACAAAGTCTCTACAAATACATGTTAAAATCAAGCAAAGGAACAACGCTTTTATTGCTGTTCTTCATCTTAAAGTCACCATGAGGCTTTCAACACTTAGCTTTGCTCATATCCCATAATAAGCCCAAGATGGTTCCTAGCACCGGTTTTGGTGCAATTATTTGCTGATTGTCGACCAACGCTACATGTTTTTTCCTGGTCAAGGATGCGGGATTGCCAGAAAACATTAATTAAACTGGCAAAGTGCTCTTATAATCACTGTCATCCATTGCTCGACAAAAACACATGTGTCTTAATGGCCCTGTCACACTATAACGCACAGCACTAACTTGTGCCCAGCGGGTGAGAATATTTTCGTACACGATGGTGTGCGTTGTATAAGTAAGAGGCACGTTCGTAACACGTTACAAACACGTCGACACACGACTGCGTGCGTTGTTGAACGTTGGGTGCGTCGGAAAATTTTGAACATGCTCAAAATTTCACGACGTTCGCCAACGTGTTGTAAAGTTATGCTGACGTTAGACGAACGCTTGAGGTGCTTTATGCACGCAATGTGTGCGATATGCAGTAGTTTCTCGAAAGTTGTATTAAACGTGTAGAGAACGCAAACCGGGCGTCCTTGTAACTAAGGAGAAACGTATTAGCCGATGTTTTATTATAAAAATAATGGTTAAATAGCAAGACAAAATTCCATAGTAATGTAAATAGCTGATTTATTTCAGCATCATACTGACATATTGTTTTGAAAATATTTTTTTTTATTTTTGAGGGACAAATCCCTCTTTCAAATTTGTCGTATTTTTCTGTGGCATTTCTATCCATTTCTACATTTGCAAATGACATTGAGATGAAGAGTTTGTAGCTAATCTTAAAAAGATCGTCAAAATGCTATACATACGCTCTATGAATGCTAGAAGACCGTTATTGATGCGGTCGGTATACGTCAAGAACGCTTTTCCAACGTTGTCATACGCTGGTACACGTTTTACGGGCGTTGCGTACAAGTTATGGATAAGTTTTCCATGCGTTGTAGGCCGTTAACTTGACGCTGTGAATGCGTCCAACAAGAGAATTTCTTCAATTTATTATATAGATAGCGGTGATTTATCGAGTTTTCTCAGGTAAATAAATGTCATATTGTCACCGGTGAAAATAAAGGATTTCTAGTCACTGGGTGACGTCTTAATGAAGCGACGTCACAATGTCTCTTCAATGTCGTCGTCAAGTAAACAACTGGCGTATTGACATGAAAAAAATAATCCGCATCTAAAATCTCGTTTTTTGAGTAGAAAATCTATATAATAAAAAGCATAACTAATCGGCCGTCATGAATATCAATAAAAATATTCACGACGGTCAATTAGTTATACTATAATTCTTCGGCGTGTGCCAACGTTCTTATAAAAATTCGCGAACGTCGGCACATGTTGGTTAGAACATTATTGTGTGACAGGGCCTTTAGCTAGTGGACGATTACAATAAACAGACAAACACAGGGCACTCATCAAGTCGATTGTAAGAAAAATTGGTATTAAAAAATGGTGAGATGTTGGCACTTTAAACAGGTGGTCAGAATTCCATTTCCAAATAACATAAATAAATACCAAAAGTTGAAAATATGATCGTATTTCCATATGAGAAATTCTCTCACGGACAAGTACACATGGTACTCGAAAAATGAAAACAATAATTAAAGCGATGGTGTATTGCTTCTTTTTTCAATGTACTTGTAGAGACTTTGTCTAATGGGCAATTAACTCCATATCCTTCATTTTATAAAATTTGAATGGTTTGTGCACTGAACATTGCCCGTGGAAGATATACTAGTAACCAAACAACGAGCAGATGGAATCGAGCGAACGGAATGCATAATAGCCGTGCACGAAAATTACTATGTTTGCATTCTCAATGCTTCATATATTAATTCTTGTCCCTTCTTGTGATGTTTGAACTACAAGAGATAACCATACAGTATTTTAGGATCTTCGGGGGTTAATGGTACATTTAACTGGTGTAAACAGAGACTTCCGGCGACGCGTTAGGGAACCCGTCAAACGGATGTTTGCGACAGTGAATCTTAGATTTACCCCTGACTATCATAAAATACGGTCAAGTTATCTATATTCTAATGCATATGCGAAAAATACCGTTTAAACTCGACTTTAAAATGAAAGGAAGTTTGGTTTACGTCTACGCAAATACGTTGCTAATGGTTCCGACGGTAAACCGTGGATTTTCCCCACTGGAAATTTTGACGCTATCCAATCAAAATTCGCGCAACAAACATATGTGCAGTGGAATCTTATGTAATCATGTGTTTGATATTTATCAATTAAAGGAAAAGTAACATATGTACAGGAAAAACTATCATAAGATCATCATAACTTCGGTATTTAGTTATTGGTCTTTTTATTGTGTATTTCTGTATCTTTTAGGTTATTCTTTGGACATTCCCCTTTATGAGCCGTGCGAGAGTAGATTCCAGAACAGACATTGAACGCCGTAACAGTTTACTTAGAGCGATATTGTGGGAGGAAAGGTAAGCAAATATATTAGTTTAAATCCATATTATCAGTCAAATAGTCTTCGTAGTTCAGTAAATTGAAAATAAGCTATAAAATTACAGTGTGAATATCAGACGAGGGCTTTAATTGCATGTTGCTAATTTTGCTACCCAGACTACCAGTACTAGGATAATATCAGTTTTTGGATGCTAACGTGGCGTAGCGCTAGACTAGACGTTTAATAGGACAGAAGTAGTATTGATCGACATTTCTAAAGAATTCCGCGCAAACCTATTGTCTTTAACTTACTATGAGGTATGAGCAGAGCTTATTGTTGAAGGCCTAATGGTGACTTCAAGATGGATACCAACAATAAATGGGTGGTTCTTTGTTTGGATCTACCATGTATTTGTAGAGACTCTGTCTCATGTACATAAACTCCATATCCTTTTATTAACACTCTCAAAGTACAGGCATTTATTCATTTTGAAAACATCATGACACCGGCATTTACTTATGATGACAAAATTAGTGAACCAACTAGTGGACCAACGGAACCCGGTTGTCGGTATTTTTTCACCCTCTTCTCCATAGCCTCGGATCTGGTCACTCGGGAAACTGAATTCATAGCTCGATCCAAAACTGCTGAGGTATCCTCTCTTAACAAAAAAGGATTTCATTCTGTTACATTGAGTCCTGAAGTCCTGCTCGTCACTACAGATACGACGAAGTCGCAAGAATTGTGACTTTGGAATGGCATCCTTGCATGATTTTGGGTGACAGGACCCATAAATTAAATAACAGTGGGCGTCTGTCGCTTTATAAAACACTGAGGTAGAAATTTGCCCATCCTTTATGGTACAATTGATGTCGAGGAAAGAGAGACTATCTTTGGTAATATTATAAGTGTTTTAGATGGCCGGATGGTACGAGGAAACATAGTCAATGAAAGACCTAAGTTCATCATCACTGTCAGAGGACACCCCAAAAACATCATCAATGTATCTTTCCTTTTTTGTCATTTTTATGTGTTTTTTAATTTGTACATTTTGTGTTTTTTACCTTTTAATCGTGGCCAACTACACCATTTTATTTTGTTCCATAGTTAATTTGTGGCCATCGCACAACATATTTATATTTTTATAATTAAATTACACTTTATCTAGCATTGATTCGTACCATCTTTAGACTTAGCTTGTTCCTAGTTAGGATGTGTGCTTTGAATATACATCGGCAAATGAATACAGGAGCAAAAACATAGCATATTCATAAATAACAAAATACTGAAGTCACAATTAATATATTTTCTTCATATGCACATTTCGACAACTAATGTCTTATCAGTGAAGATCAAACCAAAACAATTTGAAGTCCGTTAACCGAAAAACATGTTAAAGCTGATAAAAAACAAATAACCGAAAGGGTCTAAATAGAAAACCCGAAATTAAGCTAAGGACAGAGCTATTCAATAGGAAAATACTCCTTAGTTTTAAACAAAATTTTGCTTTTGCTAAATAAATGAACGATGAAGTATGCATATCAGTCAACGGCTACCTTGTCGATACAACTGGTCTATCTTAATTCTTGTGGAGGTGTTTATGCTGTAAATGAAGAGCAACAATAAAAGCGTTGTTCATTTGCTTGGTTCTACCTTGTAGTATTGGGGAGTCTCCTGTGCATTTACTCCAAATCCTTTTGTTTATTTACTCTGATTTGTATCTTGCAACGGATTATGATACCCTATTTTTGTCTGCCTTTGCGAAATACAATAGACGTTATCGGATATAAAACATTGACATAATGATGTATTTGGCTTAAATGTTTATGAAATATGCATGATGAGCACATTTTTGTGTTTTTTTTTTTAATTTAACATACCACTTTTACATGTTTTTAAAATTAATCAGTGCTAAATTTGCTGTTTTGAACTGTGCTTAGGCACTCGCTCGAAATACATCATGAAGTACTGAAACGATATCTTGTTTGGTTGTTCAATAACTATTTCATGCTTATGGGTTGGTCGATTGTGTTCGGGGAAAGTTTATACTTATCTAGAAATCGGGTACGGTATATTGGTATTTTATCACGTGACCGATGTGATATTTTGCTAATTGGTTCATTTTTCTACACTTATCAATCTATATATATTAATTAATTTTGTAAAGTAAGTAATTTAATACAGTCTAATCATATCTGATTCAAATGAATTAACGTCCAAAAATAGCCGCCGACTCTTTGAAGAGGAATAATATGAATAATTTATAACCAAAAATCATGATATTATCTTCCATAGCGATATAATTATCTTAATTTGTTGTGCCAGCTATTTTATCGTGTTGTTCTTTACACTATTTACTTGATCAGATGCATTGTAATAAGTATAAATATAAAATTTGTGTTGACAAAATGATTTTGAACTGGTTTTACTCTGTGTTGGAGGGCACCCTGGGAATTGTTTGTATCTTTGCTGTCTTAGATCTTCCTATTACAAAGTGTAATTTATAATCTAGACTGTATGGTTAATTATACCTGGGAATAATTGTCCATTATTCCTTTTTGTTCCATATTAATTTCACGATATTATTGATATGTTATATATCTGTATATGTTGATTAAATGTATGTCCACATGTCCACAGAATACATTATTAGCTAATTGATGAAAACTTATATTAACCTGATATGAAAGCAAAGTCATTGTGCTTTTTTATGACGCAGATGAAAGGAAAAAGTGCTTCCGCTGATCAATCAATGGAAAAAAAATAACGAAAGGGATAATTGCATGCCGCAGTTTAAGACGATTTGAACTTTACCCCCATCGTTTTATATTTCTAAATTTTCATTTCTTTATATTCTTTATCTTTTTATTTTGGATCTACGGACATTTCACAAGTAAAATTATTGATTTTCTGTCTTTTTCAAAATAACTCCCTTTTCTCTATCAGTTTTAATATATTTTCTGTGTTTATGGTCTTTCAAATGTTTCTGATTTTATCTGCACTGAAGAGACATTAGCTGTCGAAATGATCATCTGCAGAAATTTACAGTTACTTCGGTAATTAGTAAATTATTACATTTAAATAATCAAATATACCCCTTCAATATGTTGCTGCTTCAGAAGGAATTTGCTAATACTCGTGTATGTTTTACACCATGATCATATATTATTTTTTTCGTGAAAAATACAAATTCTTGTGCAAGATCTATATAACCGAAGATTTACTTTTTTAAAACTGGTCGTCAAATACACTTAAATACCTCGGACGTTTTAAATTTGCAAATGTACTGCCTCTAAAATCCAGAAAAAATAACATACTTAATGAGTATTTATAATTGCTTATAATACCATTTAACCCTTTAGATTGACGTCCCTTAACGGCTCTATTAAACACAACTTTGAATTTTAATATATTTCTTAAGATAAGTAATCTAAAATGAAATACTAGTAAATTGGAGAATTCGTCTTAACAGAATTCAGCATTTAACTGAGGTTTTATTATATATTCTTTAGTTCTAAGTTCAAGTTTAACTCACCATTTCTTCTGAAATGCCTGTACCCACTGTATGGTAAGTGTCACGGTAACGGTTGTTTGGTATTATTTCCGGTTTTTGGTGGATGACAAAACATCACAACAGGTAGGTCACTTAAAATACTATTTTCTCAAAGTCGGACGACCTTGATGCATTTCAATAGCATAGCTTAGTTAAAGATATAATTTGCGTCACACATTGAGCCATTTTCAACATAAGCATAGCAAAAACCTTGAGTAAAATAACGAAAACCATGCAATTTGAACACCATTCTACATAACATTTTGCCTTTGTCGCCAATTTTTCACAATATTACCGATATCTTTTTATTTCTCTCTATTGCAGTTTTAAATTATATCTTTAAACATATCTAATATATCATTTACTTGGCATATTTCTTGATATCACAGGCCAATGGGCCGTTTTAATGCCACTTGGGTTTGCATGAAGTGTACGTGTTTGGTTTCGTCTTTGTATACGGTTTGGTAACTTTTAAAGTTAAAAAATGTGTATGGTTTGGTAATGTAGAAAAAAAATTATATTTGTTTCTTTTTAAGATGTATCTTCCCTTGATATGGAAATTTCTAACCAAAACAATCAATATCTATGTTACTACTGTCATATGGATATGAAGACTTCAAACAAATAAATGAACATTGTTCAGAAACCCACCAAAATGATACTCTGAAAAATAGAATTTTAGAACTGAATTTGGGAACAGGAAAATTGTGATATAGATCTCATGACTTCAAAGTTTAACCATCTTCTGTGCATGAGGAAAAGGCAAACAATAGCTGTTATTAGTAATGAACCCGGAGTTTTATGTGTGACATTATAATGTCAGAAAGATGCGCCTGACAAAATTACAAGTCCACTCTCTAAAAAATTTTGCAAAATGGTGAACCAGGGAAGTCATTTTCACGAAGTTTTCCGCTAGGAAAATTTCATATTGCTGTCGAAATTGAAACTATCCCGATTATAAATCCATCTTTAGCTTAAAATACTGCATCAAAATTGTGCATTTACTTGGCGCAGTCTTTCAAAATGTACATGCTTATGTGAAGACAATGTATTTATGACAACACCCTGAAAATGGGAATGAAAGAACACGGGAAAATATTCCAGCGAAATGATCAATTATGTTAACAGGACACACATTTATTATATTATGTAACATATCATGACAACATCTCCTGTACGACGTTCGTTTCATAAAATCGAACCACACGTCGATAGAAATTTTAGAAATCGCATTCAATTCTAATCTAAGTAAAATAGCGCTCTGTGAAAAAAGTGTCAAATTATGATACTTGTATTAGTAAAAACTCCCAAAAGTGCTTTATTCCATTCTCGACAAGAATTTATCATTATTGTACGGCGAGAAATAAGTTTTTCATGACGGGCACTATTAAATAAAACAATTATGAAGTTCCCAGATTATAACGAACAGTTGATTCTTATATACTGTAACATGTTTAGTTTATTTTAAACTTATTAGGGCCCCGCCACAAAAAGTGACGGACGCCCTGTAGTAATCAGTCTGACTCAGTCCGTCCGTCCGAAACAATCGTGCCCAAACTATAACTTATTTTTCTCTTTTGGGATAGGCTTTTGGTATTTGGCATGTGGATAGATCACTTTTAGGCGACGTGTCGCGTACCTGGGTTGGTTACCCTTGACTTTTGACATCAGGGACACATAAATGCTTTTTCAATGACAGTTATGTCCGGGCTATAACTTTTTACTCTTTTGAAATGGGCTTTTGATCTATTTGGCATGTGAATAGATCATCTCAAGGCGACGAGTCGCGTATCCTGGTTGGTGACCTTTGACCTTGACCTCGTTCTAAGGTTCACATTCATGCTTTTTCAACGACAAAGTCATGTCCGGGCTATAACTTTTTGTCATTTGAGATGGGCTTTTGATATTTGGCATTTGGATAGATCATCCCAAGGTAATGTGTCGCGTATCATGGTTTGTAACCCTAATCTTGACCTTTGACCTCAGGGTCACATTCATGCTTTTTCAATGACAAAGTCATGTCTGGACTTTTACTTTTTCTCGTTTGAGATAGGCTTTTGATATTTGGCAAGTGGACAGATAACCTCAAGGTTGAAACCAACCGATATTAGAAGTATTGAAAATGATTAAAAATTTAATGATTACAAATTGTGTGACCCTTTCTTTTAAAATGCCTGTACCAAGTCAGAACCATTGCGGGAGACTGTTCGTCATCCCATCATGCACCAGCAAACAAAGTTTGATAATCCTTCCCTACATTTGTTAAAAAGATATACACATAAAGGCAGGCTCAAATGCGAGGTTCTCCAATAATCCCTCAATTTTTAAACTTAAATAAATAAAAACTCGCTACAAAGAGCACAAAATAACCCAAAACGCATAAATTTATCAATATTAAGCTTTTTACATCAGGTAAATTTGGCTTCAAAGCCAAGAGTATAGCTAATAATATTTTCATATAAAGCCCATGACAGGTATTGACAGGTATTCTAAGCTATTATTTTCTCTTTCCTGTGTCAAAATGTTTTATTAGAAAAAAATAAAGGTTATCACATATCCGGCCAATTGCCATTTGCCTAGAAGTGAAAACTACAGGAGACTAATAGGTAAACGGGAAGTATCACATGTTTTTATAAACGCAAAATAAACAAAATGACGAAGAAGATGGTGAATGAAAGGATATGGAATAAACGGAAATGATGAATTCAGCGACATTTTGAACTTTTTCATTTCAGCGACATTGTCATTTCAGCGACAAAAGGCATATTAATTCAGCGACATTATATGTTATAAATTCAGCGACATTTACCTGTAACATACATAATAGCTTTTCCTCCCTGCCCTTCTGATGCCCCTGCTTACCGCAAATAGGTAGAAGTGGGAGTTTTAGAAGGTAAATTTTACAGTCAAAATTAATTGTTCAGAAAATCATTTAAAACTTTATAAAACTACAAGATTGTTTCAACATTCCGCACAGACTCAACATGCTCAATGTATTCAATAAAGCCTTCGAAATTGATCGAAGTTTGTGCCTTGTATGGTATGATTTATACATACTCCCAACCTTGAGGTATAACTCAAACTTAATTGTTCCTGTAATTCCCTCATCTGCTATACAGTTGATTTCTCCTTGACGATTCGATGGAGCTTTTACCTTGACACTTTTGTAATTATCTTTCTCGATTTTCAATTCAATTTGATACATATTTATTAATGTTTTATTTTTTACTTACTGTGAATTCATTTTTATTCCCGGGGTACCAGTTTTCGTGGTTTTCGTGGGGTTCACCAAACCACGAATTCAAATACTCAACGAAATATGATTTTCTTGTGCAAGCTTCGAACACAAGTGAACATAATGAAAGGCCTGATTAATGAAGGTCATAAAACTTGCACTTGTACCTGAGCCCTACACAACCTAATATATCCAAAAAGGGATATATGCATTCTCTTGAACCTTTGATAGCAGCAAAATAAGTTCAAATGCTTTATTTTCAAGGGTTACCCAGTTATCAAATTAGCGGTAACTGACAGTAACTGGCTTCCTGTTTTGTCTTTCAACTAGGCTAAAGCGTTGATTTGCAGTTAAGAAGTTTTGACAAGAACCATCTCAATTTAGTTTTGATAAGATACTATTAATTAAACTTTTATAATTTTGATTATGTTTTACTGAGGAGGACATGTGTCTTTTGCAATCAATACAGGTGTCTATATATAAATAACGAATGGAGTAAGGTTATGTCAAATGATCACCTAATTACATAATATCTACACATAACTATGAATTGTTAATTACAGGTGACACTTTAATTACAGTTACAGTTCTAAATTTTGGTGTTTTGACATCAATACTCAAGGTTCTAAAGCCATGAATTATAGAATTTTTCTTTTTATTAATTTAAATTATTTTTTTTTTCAACAAGTGGCAATCCACGAATTTACGTATACAACGAAATGTCTTTTTTTCTCTACCCATGAAAATTGATACCCACGAAATTAAATGAATTCACAGTATCTAATAATTTAAATCTTTTGATTATCCAAAAGTGGTCAAGTCATTGATGTTGAGAAAAAAAAACTCTAACATTTGTCTGGTTATTTTTTTCAGAATATTTTGATATGTAATATGTAAATGTTATATGAAATTTGTATCTTATTTCCATTCAAATTATAGTTTATTTTCTGTATAATTTAAAACTGAATGTCGCTGAATTGATATATGAAACGTAAAAAAAAGGTCGCTGAAATGATATAGAGAATTACTCAAAAAATGTCGCTGAAACGATAGTCGCTGAAATGATACTGTCGCTGAATTTATACGCACCCGGAATAAATGCACATGGGACAAAGTTTCTAAAAATACAAGGTAAAAAACAAGTATAGGAACACACTTTTATTGTTGTTCTTCATCTTGAACTCACCATAAGGCCTTCAACAATGAGCTTTGCACATACCTCATAGTAAGTTCAAGACAGCACCGGTTTGAGCGGAATTCTTTGCTATTTTTTTAGCAACGCTTCATCCATGTCTTCACGTTCACTGGTCATGGATGTTGAATTGTCAACTTACATTAATTAAAGTGGCAAAGTGCTCTTACAATCACTGTAAACCTTTGCCCTAAGATGTCTTATATATACATTTATGCATACTGTCCTAAAACATCAATTTTTATAAAATTTTATCTACAAAGGGGCACAGAATAACAGGAATACGACCTTTTTGTTTAGAAAGCATAACATTTCTTTTTACCAAACCGCACACATAATATATACCAAAACGTTCACAAAAACAAAATACTTGGTTACCAAACACGTACACTTCATACAGACCCAAGTAAGTGATATTACAGATGTTTATAAATATAATTTAAAACTGCAATAGAGAGAAATAAAAAGATATCGATAATGTGAAAAATTTGGCGACAAAGGCAAAATGTTATGCAGAATGGTGTTCAAATCGCATGGTTTTCGTCATTTTACTCAAGGGTTTTGCTATGCTTATGTTGAAAATGGCTCAATATGTGACACAAATTATATCTTTAACTAAGCTATGCTAATTGAAATGTATCAAGGTCGTCCGATTTTGAGAAAATAGTATTTTAAGTGACCTACCTGTTGTGATGTTTTGTCATCCACCGAAAACCGGAAATAATACCAATTCAAACAACCGTTACCGTGACACTTACCATACAGTGGTACCAGTCAGGATCATTGCAGCCGACAATTTTTCCGATGGTTTCAATCTGGTTTGCCTTTTTGCCTCATGGACTCGGCTCTTGGCCATTGTGGTTTTGGATATAAATTACGATATTAAAGGGCTCATGCAAGAAGCAAATAGATGATACATGATTCTTTTCCAGAAAAAGATTTAAGATATTGTAGCGCAATCTGTCATTCCAAATTCCTGAAATATTGACTTCTGATACAAATAACTGTGTTGAGGGAATATCATAGGAACAAACACATTCCATTTTCAATGAAAAAAAAACAGGAAACATCTGCAATGGCTAAAAAATATAATAACATGCTACAATCTGCGAACAACTACACAAGAAAAACACAAAACCAAAAAAAAAAGGTAAACAACAATAGGAACTCGGGACAACCGTACTTGGTACCAGCTCTAGCAAAAGCAAGCGGTAGGAAGCCCCCCCCCCCTTTTCTGCCCCGATTC
This sequence comes from Modiolus philippinarum, assembly GCA_002080025.1. Taxonomy (NCBI): domain Eukaryota; kingdom Metazoa; phylum Mollusca; class Bivalvia; order Mytilida; family Modiolidae; genus Modiolus; species Modiolus philippinarum. Next base: position 43,948 of record MJUU01074327.1, read on the forward strand.
CCTATAGTATAATAAGCATACTAAAGTACAGTTTCTGCTTTAGTAGTGCTTCGAAAAAAAATAAGTAAAAAAAAATTAGTCAACGAAAATATATGAATATTTCAACAACATATAACTTTTGCTGAAGCATATGATGTTCTACAATTTTACATGAAATATATTAACACTTAAATGGAGCAAATAGCCGCTTAAATGTAACATGACCATATAAGGAGTCGACAATTTTATTAAGAAATGTGATGATCACTTTAAGTGTCAAAGCGTTCACATAACATGTACTAAGAATTTTTAAACAGCATTTTAACATGATAAAACAGAATTACTACATGAATGTCTCAGTATGTAGCGGAGTATATTCTGTTCGCTAAAGTGTGGACAGAATGTGTACTAATGCATAATATTTTCTGTTTTTTAGTGAAAGGGGAGAAGTTTTTTTTGTTTACTAATGATATCTTGTGTTTTTCTAATGACAAGTCGGAATGCATTTGGTTTCCTAATGATTGAGAAACTATTTAGATTTTTCAATGCTAAGGCACAATTGTTTCTCAAAACACGGGAGGTGCATGTCTATTTGTATTTCGTCTATCCCACAATATACAGTACCTTCCGTATTTTGTCATTTTATCTGTGCAGAATATATTCTGTTATCCATAAAAAGGACGAAATGTCCTTGATCCATCTTTCTTAATTACGTTTTGTCTTATTCTTTCCCTCTCAAGATTACGGTCATAGAGTTAGTATTTTACCTGTATTGGGTTTTATTTATATGTTTATTAAACTATAGGAAAACGAAATAGAGAAAGGGGAGATTTGGGTACCCATAAACTGGTTAAACCCTAGCGATAGCTCTTTCTAGTGCCGGTACCAAGTCTGGTTATCCTGAGTTCCTTTGGTTGTCAAGGATTGTCTTTTGTCTTTTTATTGTTTTTTCTTGTACATTTCCCTTGTAGTTTGTGGCATATGGATGTAATTTTCGGCCATTATAAGTGTTTCATATTATCTCCTCTGTATTAATCTGAATTATCAAGAATGCGGGGTTGTCAACAAACCTATGTTATTGAATGTATTTTACACCCTTTTCTGATAATATGTATAAGGAAAATGGAAAAATCGAACACCGAACACCAGATCTAGAGTACCAGTTTTACTGATCGATACCTGTTATGTGCGAGCGATATTGGAGTTCTTCTTGCGTCACTATTTTAATATTAATAAATGGTTTATTGATATCCATAAATGGATTATAGATATTAATAATTTGCAATTTTCATGAAAAGCAAACTATAAAAATATCGGTAAAAAAATCCAATATTTCCGTAAGATTTGATAACTTGACGTCACGATTCCATCGGAAAGGTAAACTATGTAGTGTATATTTAGTTCTGCTTAATTAATTCTTTTTTAACAATAGACATTTTATGGTATTGTGCACGAAAAAACAAAAAAAAACATTTATATAATCAGAAGGGAAGGAAGGGACTTCTTTGATATGATACATGTACTGCCTACTTCTCAAGAAATTTTGTAAAGGTTATACATGTATGTATGTATGGCCTACAAACCAAAGGTTTACCACGCTAATTGTGATAAGTACTTCGAAAACCATTCAATCTGAAACTTAAAACATCTTAATTAAAAAAATGTTTGTATTCCTTTGTTTGATTTATATTACTGCCAAAAAGTACTATGTAATTGTACTCCTCGTAACAAACTTTGTCATTAGAAAACAGAAATAAATTTGTCCTAAGTGAACAAAATATTAAGGAGCAGAACACATTCACCCGTACCATTTAAGGACAAATTACACTTTGTCTTATCTATACTACTAAAAAAAACGAAGTCCGATTTTCTAGACGGCATGGAGTCTCGACAACAAATCAATTAATTAAACTTTATGTATGATTAGTCTGAGATTGTGGTGTAGATGGAAAATTTCATCAGTCCAAATCTGTTTGTTTTCTTAATTAGCAATTAACCAAGTAATTATTATTCCGGATAGGTGCCCGAAGGCCGATTTATATATTATAATAGTTAGCATTATAACTCCCTTTGATGCAAACACATTTGTCTCCTTTACGAATATTACAAGGATTCGCACTAAAAGTTATACTGTAAAATAATGAAAATATTCAATTAATGAGATTTACACCGAAAAAGTAACATGTTAAAAACTGGGTGCAAGTTTTATCAAGAAATTATGTTACATTTGAATTATATTATTTTTTACAAATGTTGCATTTATGATTATAATTCTAACTCAAACAAATATTTATGGATAAATGGTGTTTTAATTGAAACTTATATGAAAGGTCATGAAACATTATTGCGGTTCTTATGTTGATGATTTCACTGTCATTATATTCCTCTTGAGATTTCCACTTTCGATCGGACAGCGGATTTGTCCGATCCAATCCTGATTGCTTTATTCAGAACGAACTGAATATTAATTTGATTATTTTTTGCGATGTCCAGTTGTTCGTGTTTGGGTTCAAAATTCCAATTGATTTACAACGGGAAATTACTAGTCTCTATAAAATATAACAGACTTTGCTCTACGATTAGATAACAGAATACACTTTGCCCGAGAGACCAGAATATATTTTGCCTTATCATTGGAAGCCAGAAAACAGTCGGCTGGCTCAAGAAGCGTAGTATGCTTCCACACTACGGAAGAAAAATCGAATTCATAACTTCCCTTGGTTAAGACTCATCATGGACTTTCAGTAGATATCGGTTGTATCAGTGAGAGGTCAGGGTTGTATCAGTGAGAGGTCAGTATACCTGTATGATCTTCAGGTCATTAGATCCCGAAGCCAATTCAACGGAACCATGAAGAATACCCTTTAAATATCCCCTATTACGTAAAGAATGTAAGTTAAGCCCCAGTTTTTTCTGCATTTTTTATTAGTTGTCGACATTTGTAACCACATTTCCATTAAAACGTGGGTGAGAAATGCACATAGTAATAATCTGTTTGCGAGTAACAGCTAGCATATTTAGATATTTGATGTTCATATCTTCTATAAAACTTCTTAAATGTGTTAAACAATTTATGAAATCTGTAACTTTATTGTAAAAATTTGGAAGCCATAGTAGGGTAACATTCATTAAAGTCGTCAAGCGTAGAACATACGCGTCCGAATCGTACTAGTTGAGACTTATATATCCCGTATGATGGAGCTACAGCAACGTTGCTGTCAAGAAAAGGGAAATTAGTAATAGTGAAATCAAATGCATCCCTTTTATCATAAATTTTAGTTTTAACACAGTCAACGATGATAGTAAGATCGAGAAATGGGCAGTATTTAGAATCATTGTTTGCTTTATTAAGTTTCACTTCTTGTGGGTAGATAAGGTCGACATAGTCTTAAAACTGGGGACTGTCAATAGTAAGGATATCGTTGATATAGCTGCTGTTATCACTGAAAATTGAAATAAGTTGATCACTATTTTATACTGTTCTTTTTTTTGTAATTTTTTTTATTAAGTAATTCACCCCAGAGTTACGACAAGTTGCTGCACAACATTTAACAACCAACTCTTTAATACAGGTTAATGCAGTGGTTAATTTGATTGATATAGTTACTCGATGACGAAATGAATCAATAATTGTAGGGATTGTCGTGAAGTTTAGGAACCCAGTACAAAGTAGGCACGGTGTTTTCTTTAGGTGGAACCTGGAGCGCTTCTATTAATCTATTATGGACTTCTTCAGAGGGAACCGTTTTCCTATAGTGTTGTCTGGGGCGTATAGTGCACGAGCTGACAGGCGAGGACACTATTCGCACCAGACAACACTATAGGAAAACGGTTCCCTAGGGAGAAGTCCGTAATTAATTTAGTACATAACATAAAAGAAATCAAAATCAAAAGGAGGCAATGTATAGTAAACTGGAAGTCACGTGAGATATAGTCCCGTCGTTAGGTATAGTATCCCGCTGTCAATGTACACAAATAACTGTTCAAATATAGATTTCAAGATTTCAAGATTTTATTTCTCTCTAGACAGATTAAACTGTTACAAGAGGCAAATATTAACAATATTCAATATCGATGACGAACTAAAATATATACAAATTAAGTCAATTGAAGTAATACAGACATATTTCACACAACAATATTTAATATGATACTCATTGACAAGTAAATAATGAAATTTCTTTCTTTAAAAAATACAGGTAAATTCATTTATGTAAGAATATAACAAAATAGACACGTGGTTTATCAACCGCTGCATGAAATCTTTAAGCTATTTCAACGTTAAGTGATTGAGAGGATTATTTATAACAAAAACAAAAAATACGCAATAGTGATTATTTCTACATATTAGGTAAGTGTGTAATGATTTTTTTCTATAAATATTTTAGAATTTTACTAAGAAAAACTGCCAAGTTATTCCAAACTTTAATGTTGCTGTAAGTTAACATGCCTTTCAGTTTTACCTCGCTAGGGTTTACTCTAAAATAATTTGGTATGTACTTTAGTCTCATTTGAACAATATTAGTATTAGAGCACTTGAAAATGTAGTGAAATTCGTTCCCAATTTCTCTTTTGTCACATATATTACAAATACGCTCCTCTGGTGGTATACGATTCCACCTTCCAGTTTCGACTGGGAATTTGATATTCGAACATCTAAATTTACTTAAGTATAACCTTTTATTACTATTTAATTTTAATAAATATTTCTCAAGGCCAAACTCACATTTGAATAATGAATAAAATTGACCTCTAGATGAATTATAAACGTCAGCAAACCATTTCTGTATAAATTGATCACATAAGATCTGGCGAATGCTTATTTTCACATCACTGTTAGTAACTTGTAATTGGTTGTCCCATATATAGCTTAGATGCTTAGTGACGTCAGATTATCCAGTGAAATCGTAGGATTTTTATGAGGTTTTCCGTCAGGATCCAGTGAAATCGTAGGATTTTTATGAAGGTTTCCGTCAGGAAAACTTCATATAGCTGTCGAAATTGAAATTATCCCGGGTACGAATATGTCTTCACATGATTTTTTGGCGTCAAAATTGTTCATTTACTTGACGATATCTTTCCTAATGTGACTTTGTACATGTATTTATAAGGACAATGTATTTATATGAGCATCCTGCAAAACGGGAATGAAAAGAACACAGGAATATATTTCTGCGGAAGGATCAGTGATGTAAACAGGACGGATGCACGTATACAACACAAAACTTGGTTATGTGATATATCACGACAACATCACCTGTACAACGTTCGTCTCATTAATCGAAATACACAGAACTTATGTAATCCCAAAATGTGTCCTGTGAAACAGTGTCCATGTGTTTTAGAACGACCATTTGATTTTCAGGGAGGGCTTGAGCTTTTTGTAAACAAATAATTTAATCTTGATATCAGTAAAAATAAACATTGTCATGAAATTAATTCTATCCACTTCACTCTATTACTCTATTAAAGAAACTATACCGTTTGGAAGAGTGGAGAGATTTTCACGAAGTAACAATTATGTAATTTTAAAATGCTTGAAAATCGAAAACTACTGATGTTTCTTATGCATGTAAGGGGGTATTTGTTGATCTAAAAAAAAACAAAAAAAAAAAAACAAAACAAAAATCGTATTTCAAGTCTTCCTGGCCTCGTTTACCGTGATACTTTCGATTTGAAACCAAAATATATTAGAAATATTGAAAATGATTAAAAATTGTGTTTAACGCGTATGAACTGACGTTGTTTCACTTGCCATTTTGTAAGCATAGTTGAGTTGAGAAATCGCCAGTTAACCAGACCAAACGGTTATCAAGAACGTCATTTGAATATATTGTACGGATTTCGGAAAATATTTTACAGTTTTACAGACTCCGTGATGACAAATCAAAATAATTCAGTTCAATACGTATTGTATATGCACTGTTTGTCATCAAAATTGTACCCCTCCCCACCCCAACCCCCTCTCTCTCTCTTTCTCTGTGTGTGTATTTTCTTTGAATATTTTGTATTTTCTTTTAGATACCTTTTATTTAGCTGACAAAAGAGTATAACATTCTTTTTTTCCATTAAACAGGGAAAACCGAATAACAGTACTCTGTACTTTGATTACATGTTATGTACTAAATCGTTTTAGTCCTGTTTAGTTAATGTTTTTCCGTCAAAATTGGTACGTTTGAAAGTGTAAGACCTTTTCCATTCATTTTGTTGTACACCGATAAAGCATTTCTTTCAAATAATATAAATGTTGTTGGAGGCTTTGTTGACCGGTATAAACACATATTAATGGCGAATATCTATTAATTTATGCTTAGTTCTGTTTATAAACACCTTAGGCGGTGACTCTTTATAATTATCTTAATTAAAATGTATTCTGTTGGTAACTGTATGAATTATTTATTTTATAAGCAAGCATTTAGAGTTGGTCGACAGTCAGCAATGAATTCCTCTCAAACCGTAGATAGGGATTGTCTTGAACTATGAGGTATTAAGTAAAACTCCCTGTTGAAGACTTCATGATGACTTCAAGACAGGGAACAAAGATAAAAGCGTTGTTTGATTGCTTTGTTTTACCATGTATTTGTAGAGACTTTGTTTCCTCACGTGCATTTTACTCCAAATCCCTTTATTGCTTATATCCATTTATTAATGTATCAGACATACATGTTACAATCTCATGGCCATTTTATTTTGTTTTACGTTTTTTATCAAAATTAAAGTACGCACAACGAAATTTGCCGCAGCTTAAATCGCTGTAGCTACTTGGTTTTAAAGAAGACCCTAATAAAACATATATGTATAATTTTCTAATTTTTTGCCGCTACTCTTGGTATATTTACCGAAATAATCTAAAGTTCAAATAAAAATATTTTCCATAGACCTTCATGTTAATTCCACTCAAATTTTACAGAAATTCGATGTGGGAGTGATTGATGAATGATTTACGCAAACCAACAAACCAATGAAAAGACTCCAAATGGATTGCCGTTGGATTACTTATTTGCATATGGGTGCTTGTTTGTTGTTTATTCGGGTGGCCAATGAACAAACAGAATTTTTATTTGTTTACTAATTTACATAAAACTGTTTAGGTAAATCTGAGAATAAAATTTGCAGAACCAATATCCAGTTACCTTTTATTTTTCTTAAAATAAATTTGTTTACAGGTAAAAAGTTTTTGTTGACACTTTGTTAAGTAATTACATAATTAATTTTTTGCTTCGCAATCGAGATTAAGGTGTGCTCCCGACCCACGTGTTTTGGTTAATCGATAGACCCCAGGGCATTATAACAATAAATACAGGTGTTCAGTTAACCAGGTATTACTCC
>MJUU01074327.1:51633-102533 GCA_002080025.1 Modiolus philippinarum
TAGGGCAAATTTTTTAACGTAGTATAATCGAATCCGAATGACTTATGATTTTCAAAATTAAATTAATTTTTGTCAAGAACGCGAGATAAAAATGTGAGAATATTACAGAAATATGAAACAATAGGCTCTCAATAACCTGTATTACTCACACGGACAATGGCTGATACATACTAGTAGTCAAATGAACTCCTAAGATAAAAGGGTCTCAAACTATGTAAAGAAATCTTTATGTTATATGTTATATGGTCCAACATAACTTTTCACTACTGCCTGTCATCTTAAATAAGAGATGGATCTGCAGGACATAATTCTAAAGAGGACTATATAGTGTCAAATATTATAAATGGTTTCAGAAGAGAAAATGTTTGGATGTACTCAAAAGGTGCAGACTTGAAAGACTGCTGTTTTCAAGGGAACCTTTTCAGAAACATCATTTCTAAGTTTAATGTTAATTAACCTGACTGTTTCAGAGGAAAAGATATTTGTATGTTCTTTCGATACCACTTAGCCAATTGGAACCAAACTTGGTCATAATAGTCGTTGGTGTTTCCAACGATCTTCAGTCTATGAAATAATTTAGCCAATTAGATTCATTCTTTGTCACAATAGTCCTTGGGTAGTTTCCTTCAAAGTTTGTAATTCTGATGTTCCTTTCTCACCCAAGATGGCTATCAGCCGAAAAAATAGTTTGCAAAGGACTACGCATTAAGAGATCTTCTTGGAACCACAGAAATTGTCACATTAGTATATGGATGGCTCATTTTAAATCAGCTGTGTTAATAATGTTCATACCTTTTCAAAGGTGGAAGCCAGTGGCAACAGAACATTACACTGATTGCTTCTGGGATTATCAGAACTTAGGCAAATGTCCAGGTGAGCAATACAGGCTCTCCAGAGCCTCTTTCTTTATTGGCAAAGAAATTGATATAAAATCGAAGTTATATTTGAATTAAATTAAAGATTCTTTTTTCACTTTCTTTTTCATATAAAAAATTCATAATACGAACAGATTTGATTGGGAAAATGTTTTTAGGGAACCAAAATGAGAATCTTTTAAATTAAAATGTAAAAAAACAATCAAAATGGCAATTAACACAGCACAATATTTCCCAGGTAATTAAGAGCTACAATAACTACCCTTTGTGAGGCCCCATAATCCTCACTAATGAGCACCTACAGAATTCTTTGATTTTATAAAATGTTGGCATTCAGGCACACAGCCGAGATTAACTCCCGACCCACGTGTTTTGGTTAATCGATAGACCCCAGGGCATTATAACAATAAATACAGGTGTTCAGTTAACCAGGTATTACTCCTTCTGTTTTCGACTCAATTTTTTTGTCAAAATAACATCGGAGGGTAATGGAGAACTTTTTAACCATTTGTTGTAAAATTATGGTAATGCATGGCATGAAGCGGCAAAAAATTAGCTTTCCATTGGTGTATGCCATGTCATCCTTTAACATTTACTCAATAAGATATTTGGAGAAAAGTCGCGGCAAATTTCGTTGTGGCTACTTAAGTAATTTTGCTAATATCATGTATCTTTCAGCCACTCTCAAAATAAATCTTCTCTTGTGAAGTTTAGTCTGATCTTGTTTATAAGTGGACACCTTATTGTCACATGATATCAAATACTGCTACAGAGGGGGAGATTAATTAGTAATTAGTTGTATCAGTACATTATCTTTTATTCTACTTTTTTCATTTTTTAATTTCAGACAATTTGAAGACATAGAAAAAAGAGCTTACGATTCGTTAGAAACACACACTCACCTTTCTCCATGCTGTCCTACAGTGAAGCGGAGAATAGCACCACGTGGAGGCCTTTCAAGAGAAGGGAAATTATTAGAACTATATCGTGACGTTAATGCTGTCCAAAGATTTTACGAAACAATTTGTCATCCAACAATCTCAAATCGGCCATGTCGATTTATCGACCAGTCTGTATGGAGATCAAAATGTGTGCAAAACTATACATATATGTATGCTATTGTTAAAGACTTCAATGTGACAGAGCCTTATAGAGTAGATTATATGAGAGTTAAATCTGGCTGTACATGTAAGGTTGAAGATTCGGCAACAGAAATATTACAAGTTTCTGGAAAGTAACAAGTTCTTTAAGTAACTATAAAACTAGCTCGCTACATGATATTTTTCATACATTAATTTATTTAAGCAATGTAAAACCACACGATAAATGATGTGTTAAAGACACGCATCAAAAAATTAAAAACTTTTTTTACTTTTTAACAAGGCGGTCATCATTTCAAATACCCGGGTATTGTAGAAATGGATTTAATATATATATTTAAATATTTCTTTTTATTAATATACTAGGAAATTTTTAACTAGCATTATATATATAAATTGAAATCTTCTAGGCTTTTATCAATGTTATTTGTTCTGTTTCTTATTAAAATTCAATACAAATGCAAGGAAACTGATTACAAAGGAATATCTGTGTGTTTTCATATCTGTCATTTTGTCTTCGTTTTTCACTTTCATCACTTCCAACCGTATTCCATTACTTCTTAAGAGTTAATAAGATGAAAGAGCTTCTACAACTATTTTTTTAAAGAAACTAAAATTTTCTTACATTTCCGTTAAATCTTTTGTTTTTTAAAGGTCAACCGATATTTGCATGTCAGTTTACATGACACAAGGACTTAAATAAGCTAATGTTATCACCCATTGTCCTTACTTTTTCCTCAAATATCTGTATTTCTAAGAAATTATGTGATCAATATCAGACAACGTTAACAGACCCAATTCAGTTTTGCTGGTTTTCGGAAACAGATGTCTATTTAAGTTGGTATTTAAAATTTATTATTACAAATTTTATCTTATTTCTATTTTTTTTAAATATTTTTGTTTAAGTAAAAATTACAAACAATTATGCGAGTAATCAAAAGCAACTTTGATTTTAATTATACTCTGTAATTTTTTGCAAAACAGTGATGATATTTAATTAAGTATTTTTTTGTTGATGCTTGCTTTTAACTTGTTACTTACATAACTCATGCTGAAATAATTACAAAACCTGACATTTTTCGTCCCGTTTGCACCATTTTTTCATCTATTAAAAGCCATGAAAAGATGAGTGTACAAAAACCTTCTTTGCTCACTGTGACTGTATTATATATAAGTTTGGCATTCCGTAACATAAAGACAGTGGTCATAATTTCTTTGTGAATGGACGATAAAATTTAATTCCTGTACTTATACATAATTCATGTACTTCCAACTTATATGAAATAAAATAATTTTGAAAACGCTGTTATGAATTTTCCTTTAAATAAATTATAAAAGGGCAAACTGCATTGGAGTGATTTCTTATAAACATAACTGGCATGTGAATTGCAAAAAAAAAACACACAAAAAGACTCGAATTAAGAAATCTATAGCTGCGACTTCCTATCGTTATTTATATTTGTCTCTACAAGTCTTCATTATTGTTTTTCTAGTACAGTTCGCTTGTGAATTGTGTCATGTGATTGTAGTTCCCGGCCATTGTAGGTGTTTACTGTTATCAGATTTTTGCAACCTATAGGTGCGAAAGATGTATGTTCTCTATATTATTCAGTTATATTGTACTTGTTCCTGAGAGAATCTCTCATATGGATACACTATTATAATTTGAAATTTTGGCATTTTATGCTTTGTTATTTCCTTATAATTTTCTGGCTACCTGTTTATATTGCCAATACCTTGTGATTTTATTATGCAAAATCTTTCTTACGGTTGACTCGATGAGTGTTCAGTGGTTGTTATATGTTGTGATTGATTGTCGTCTGGTAGTCTTTTGTTGGGTAACGGATGACAGAGATTGCAGGAAGAACAGGGTGTAAACTAGCGTTTTTCGACATCTAGTAAGGAATTCCGCTCCAACTGGTGCTAAGACCGTCTTGAACTATGAGGTATGATCAGAACTCATTGTTGGAGGACTCGTGGTGACTTAATGACGATGAAATAAACGTTGTTCCATTGATTCACAGGTTATCAGTATAGCTTTTGGTAATTACAAAAAAATAAAATAAAATGCCAAAATATGAAAGTATTATAGGAATAAAACCGATTTTGGAGGAATTTATCGAACTGAATATAGCCCGAAGGACTTTATGTAAAGTTTTTGAGTGAAAGACCCTGTTTACACATCCATAAACTCCTCCACAATTACTCTTATTTCTTTTGAACTTAAAAAAATTGTTGTCACTGAATCTGACGTCACTACATTTACTCTATTTCACATCGTAACATATCACTTGGAAAGAAGAAATATCGAGAAATAACTTTTTTAATGTTCATGCCGTTGACCAATGAAATTTGACGTTACAATGTGATAGCATATCCAAATGAGAATTAATTTATTTGTAAAGACTTTGACTCATGTACATTTACTCAATATCCTTCATCTACTTGTAATAAAAATATATTTTACATGCAAGTTCGCAGGACATTGAATTCTCTATAATTTAGTGCAACAGTAAAGAGTAGAATTTCAATTGTTAAGTACTTCAATATGAAAAAAATATATAAGAATTGATGAATGACAAACAACACAATTCAAGAGGAAGACAAAGGTGAGATGAGTTCATTATATGACAAAACATCAGTTATTCCATGTAAATGTATGGGAACTATGGCAACAAAAATCTTCACAACGATAGGAAACAATAACAATTACATTCATCCTAGTAAGGACTCGTAAACTATGTCATCAACCTCATCAATGACAAGTTATCTGAGCAATGGCATAAAAGTGAAAAAATGATACGAATCTAAACAAAAACCCAAAACAATGACAAGAACCCAAACAATAACAGGAATCTCTTCTCTAACAGGGAATGTTGAAAATAACAGGTAATCAGAATATTGCAAGAAAAAAACAGCAAAACCAAGACGTAAACCAAACACTGTAAGGAATGCTTATCAGTAGCGGGATACTCCAAAATGACATAAATCCCGAGAAGTAATGACTGTAATGCCAACATCGACAGGTAACCCTTACAATAACTGGAAACCCACCAAAGACAGGAAATCCAATAATAACAGGATTGACATCAAACACCAGCTTCAGCAAGGTGTCAGGTGTATAAAGAATCGTTATTACATTATTAGTTAGGAAATAAAACTGTCGTATTAAGCAGTAAAGGTATAAATGAAAACTATACTTTAAAGAGGAATATTGATGTTACAAATAACTCGAGATAAGATGAGATTTGGCTGTTTTACATATACCTTAGAAAAGGATGTAAGTATTCGGTGCATTTTATCTCGAAAACTTGAAAGGTAATCCTTGATGATAACTGTATGTGAAAGGTATCAGGCAATCATAGTGGCCATGCTAGTTTATAACGTATCTAATGAACGAGGCGTGTGTATTGGCATTGTTTTTGCAAAATTTGAGGCGATATTGTTATGTTTAGCAAATGTTTTCATTGAAACATATAGCGAATATACATTGTCAGAAAGACACAGTTGTCTATGTTTTATAAATTAAAGTCTTAGTTCCGAGTGATACAAACAAGTATGGTTTTATATTATATACTATTTCACACTTTTCCAATAAATCTTTGCAAACAAGATGTAAATGTTTGAAAAAAACCGACACATGACAAAAATCCGAGATAAACAGTTACATTAGACCTTAAAAAGCTACAACAATGACAGGTAGCAGGAAAAATGAGAAGAATGGAATTAAAACGAAGACCGGAAACCAAACAACAACAAGACACTCCTACATTTACAGAAATGGAATCTAAAAAATGGCATGAAATCCCTATATATAAAAGGAAACAATGACAATTACAGGATGTGAATATGACAGGATAACAAGGACAGGAAACACAAAAAGATGGCAGAAACTCCCTATCAATGACAGGAAACCTGTAACAATTGCAGGAATCCCATAGTGACATAATGATATACGGCACTTGTAGATCAACGCATCGATCAACGATAACACCGATTACAATTTCTCGAAACGATCGTTCACACAGCTAGTTGTTTAGTTTTGTGGCGTTCTTGTTCATTTTTGTCTATTTGTTTTGCTTTGTCGTGCTTTCTCGATTCGGAACTGCCGTGATTTTGGATTTTGGGATTCCCATTTTCATCATTTTTGCTTCGGTGTTCGTTTGCCGATGCATTACATATCAGAAAAAAAGTCGGAAGAGNAAAATTAAATCCCTAAATCCAAAAATGTAGGAGGAGTTTGAGTCACAAGAAAAGTGTGACGGACGGACGGACGGACAGACAGACGGACGGACGGACGGACGGACAGACGGAGGGTATAACATTATTCCCGAACTTTCTTCGAAAGTGCGGGGATAAAAAGTCGGAAGAGATGACTTAAAATTAAAAGAAAACAAAATCATGTCAATATAAAGGTGGCAGCACAAATGGTAACAACGGAAATAGACAAAATAACGAAATTGAAACTGAACAGACACGAACACCCAAAAAATAAAAGCACTAAGAGTTTTAACTCGTATAGAATAACAGAGAATCTCATAAGGTGCTGCTTTCAGGTTTCAATGATCTTAACATGTAACTTGATGCAGGATACCCATAGAGGCTCGTGGTTTGTTTAACTTGTTTTGTTTTAATAGCATATATGACTATACTGAAATACGTCTATTCTTTAATCTTTATTGTGATCGTGAAATATAGTACGGATCTGTCAAATTACAACAAGCGTAAACCCTTCAGATGTGAAATTGGAAGACAAATGTCAGATATTAGTTAGTTCTCTGTTTTTACAAAAGTAAGGGTAATAGACATGAAATACAAACTGGAAATGCTAGTCTTAGAGATGACTTGGAATTAAAAAATAACGAAATCCCGAAGTTACTGTGAAATTTATTTTCTGCATATGCGCATTTCGACAACTTATGTCTCAACAGTGCAGATAAAATCAACACATTTGGAAGTCAATTAACAGAAAAACGTGTAAAAGCTGATAGAAAACAATTAGCCAAATGGATCTTAACAGAAAAGTCAAAATTCAGCTAAGGACAGACCTATGCATCAGGAAGATGTTCATTAGTTTTAAACAAAATTTTGCAAAATTAAGATATTGCAAATTTCAATTAAATCGGTTTTCGGGTCAGTTCCGAAGTACTGACTTACTGGGTTGATGAATACCCTCGGGGACTAACAGTCCACCAGCGGAGGCATCGGCCCAGTGATAATAAACAACAAATGCCGAAGTTATTGTTAATTTATTTTCTGCATACGCGCATTTCGACAACTTACATGTATGTCTCAGAAGTGAGATGATGTCATGTTTGAATCTTCAGGTATTTTATGTCAAAAAGGAAAAAGAATGACATTACCCCTTAATCATCACATTAAAATATTTATATTATCCGTATTTCTGATTGTTTTGCTGTAATGAACTATGTTACTGTTTATTACAGGAAACTGCTGTGTCTGTATAAATATAAATATAATGTAATTTTTTCCTTAATATTTGATTCTAAGGCTGCTGATGAGAGGCTACTCCTTGAAACACGTATACAGCATAACGAAATTTATTGTCAATTACGAAACTTCGATATTTCAGTATATTGAACCAATTTTGCAATGTTATATAATATTCTTACGCGGCGATTCGGGTATAAGTTACACTACCCTATCCTCATAGAATCACTTGCATTTTGAATTAGAATTTGATTACCTTGATTTCATTTGGTTTCCACCTGGTTTGTCTTTCTGTCTCATGGACTTCAGCTCTTTACCACTCTGTTCGGTAATTTTGTTATTACTCCCGCTTGTTAATATTGTATATTTCGTCATTAACGTTTTTGTCACAGCAAAAAAATACCTCGAAGATTCAAACAAAAAACTAGCTGCATTTTCAAAAAGCCAATTTCTCATTTACTTATGTTTTTAAGATAAATCATATGATGCAAAGGTAACCAGTTCTGTAAGGCTATATATTTATATTTTTTTTACGATAATATGACATCACATGACTCTGTAAATACCTTGTAAACCTGTTTTTTTTTATAAATAGTACATGACGTTCTATATTTGGAAACGTCAGGTTACGATGTGTTACGATCTCATGTTCATTTACTCCATATCCTTTTGTTCTAAAAAATCAAACGTTACATGTACAACAAGAATAATGGAATAAAATACTAAAACAAATATTGCAGTGTACGTTTGGTCAATACATGGATGTCGAAAAATCCCCCGATCAATCTAAGAGACAATTCATAAGATCTAGAAGGGGTTGTGAACTGTCATGGATCACACAACTTCAGACAGCTTATCCATTAGGGTTAAATGACAACATCATGGGTCAGGGTTACATATCTCAGCATGCTTCAAATGACATCATGGGTATTTCTTCTCTGAATTTACGACATCGTAGGTCACATGGCCGATGAGTTAATTATAATGTAAAAAGCAAACGTAAGAACCTCATAAATGTTAAAGATCTATATACTGTTTTCAAAAACAATGGGCGGCATGGTTTGTTCACCAAATGTTGTTCTGTTCCTGTCACACATCTTTATAAAATCTCTAGAATATGATACAGTGTCTGTTAATAGTCCGCTCTATGAATGTTCAAAAAGTAAATAACTATTGTATAAAATGGTGCAAACGAGAAAGTGCAGACAAACATGCTCTTGATATGCAGTTTGAGTTAACAGATGTTTTATTGTCTCATTTCATTTACTCCATTTCCTTTCGTAAAATATTCTTGATATGTTTAAAGATAAAATCATTAGTAAAGTCACCAATAGAGTTAATTTCTATAAAGAAAATTATTATGAGTCACCTCCTGAGCTGTCTGTTAACAGAATTAAGTCCAAACTTGAAGAACTTGGTGAGAAATATGTGTTTGCACCTGTCGACAACGCTTAAACAACGTTGCCACCATCTGAAAAAATACTATATCGACGTCCAAAAAACAAACGAACTGACCAAATCTAGCACTTTTAAACGTACAAATTGTGACGAGAAAACGCTCATCAAACAACATTCCAAGGATACAGAAACGCTCAAAGTTCCATGTAAAGATAACACTCTACCTTCTATGTACTGCATTGTTCATGTTCTGATTCACCATACAGATATAGTCCCTGTGGTCACGTCATAACGGGAGATTTGAGTATCATTGAAAACAAGTCTCTCCGTGATGTCCTTGTAAAAGGGCCTAAATTCCGTGAACCACGTTCCGTCAACTGGGAACAAAATTTCAAACTTCTTATGGATGCTGTAGAGGACTACGCCAGAAAATGGATTAAGCGTGAACAAGATGAAGACCTTTCGGAGTGGATTAAGGCTGTGAGGTAAATGATTCTTAAACGAATCAATCAGCTACGAGGTCGATGAGAACTAAAGCATCATCTATTTTCAAAAATGTGGCCAGTTACTTGTCCTCCATTCATGACAAATATGTCGACGTTTCTGCCGATAAGGCCCCAAATAATATCATTTTTATTTGCAAAAATCATTATATAAATTGTTTAAAGAAAGAACTAGGCATTTATAATTCCCACGGCAATCCAACTTACGCAGCTACTACCCTGTCTAAGGAGGAGATATTACAGAACCATAAATCTGTTTTGCGTTCCTTCGGGATTTCTACCAAGGATGAAGACACAGATCTCCCTTCTTTGTACTGGGTACCTAAATTACATAAATGCCAATACAAAGAACGATACATCGCTGGATCTGCCAAATGCTCTGATCCAGAGGTTCCCACGAGCCTGTATCGCTCACCTGGCTTTCAGTTGCCACAATCAAGCTAACATTGTAAGTTATACAATTGATCTTCAGTCTCTCAAACTTTGGTAGCTCTTCAAAAATCACACATCTTGAACTGTATTTAAAGTCTGATNTTTTTTGACAAAAAACATTCTTGATGAGGACCACCTTCAACACCAGTTGTGAAGTCGAGACATCATTTTGTAAATGGCAGTCAATGAACAATTTTCAACATCAGTTTTGAAGTTGCAACATCAATATCTATTTGGATTGATTGATTGATTGATTGATTGATTGATTGATTGATTGAATATTGTTTAACGTCTACTAAGCAATATTTCAGCTATATCTGTTTCTGTTAAAAATATCAGAACTGATAAATAATCCAGAAGAACTGGGACATAACTTACATTCTTTACGTAATAATGGATATCGTCGAGATATTCTGAACAAATCCGTTAAATTGGCTTTGAATTTCAGTGACCTGAAGACTTTACATGGCCTCTCACTGATACTGCCACTGCCTACTGAAATATATAACGACTCTTTTCCAAACCCTTCGGATAGTTTTGAGTTTCATTTTTTCTTCCGTAGTGCGACTGTGTTTTACCAGCAGACTAGGTTTCTTGAGCTAGCCGGCAGTTAAGCGGCGAGCACCCTTTGACCCATCTTTCTAAATTACGTTTTGTCATATGCTTTTCTTTTCCAAGAAATAGTGGTCATTGAGTTAGTAGTCTACCTGTTTTGGGTTTTATTTGCATGTTTATTATACCATAGGAAAACAGGATAGAGAAAGGGGAGGTTTGGGTACCCATAAACCGGTTTAACCCTACCGCTGGCTTTTGCTCGTGCCGGTACCAAGTCCGGCTATCCCGAGTTCCTAAATATTTATGTTTGTCTCTAGTTTTCATTATTGTTTTCTAGTGCAGTTCGCTTGTAGATTGTGGCATGTGATTGTAGTTCCCGGCCATTGTAGGCGTTTACTATTATTCTGTTTTTGTAATTCTATACCTGGAGTGGTGTTCTCGAAGCTATCTTAGGGATAAGACGTGTCCTAAGACCATCTTATGACACGTCTTTGTCTTAAGTCGTGTTCTCGAAGCTCTCCTAACTTATGATATTTCGCATTTTTCGTCTTAACTTTTGGACACCTAATGAGGTTTCTTAAGATCATCCATGAGTATCTCCCTCATACAAAGCTCTGTCCTTAGCTGATTTTGGCTTTACATTTAGATCATATTGGATATTTGTTCTCTCAAAACTTGTCATAAGATATGTCTTAGGGCGAATCTTAAGATACTTTCGAGAACACTACCCCAGACTAGAGTATATTGACAGAGGACAATAGACCTGATCAGAGTATATTGACCTCGGACTTCGTCCGCGGTCAATATGCTCTAGTCAGGTCCATAAATCCATGTATTGATCTCATTGCCATGCTATATTTGTATAAAATATATCTTAATATAAAAATGTTTATTATAATATTATCCTAGCTGGAAAAAACCAATACTCGGGCTTCTTTTAATTAGGTACGTAGACAATGCTATTTTGGATTGTTTACTGTAGTTGAAAATTAATAAAAAGCTATTTCTAGTAAAAAAGGACATTTGTTTTATTCTTCATCTTGAATTTGTATGAAAACAATGAAGATTGTCGAAGGCTAACGTTTATTTTCACGTGTAATGCACAACTCGGAATGAAAGTTCAATATAATATATGTCTTAAAATGAGGATGTACAAAAGAACCATCTTTTCATTTTGATCATAATTTGTATGCAGATTACTAATACGCTTAAACATGTTATGTATGTGCAGATATATTTTTGATTATGCAAAATCTTTTTAATTGTCTTTGAAAATTTTTAAAAAGTTTATTTCACAAACACCATAAGACAAAGATACATACCTACCAAATTTGCATTTTTATTTTTATTATTATCAAATAAATATATTTTTCTCAAATGGCAAATAGAATATTTTAGGATTTATGCTTATTTATTTAATTATTATTATTATTATCAGTTTTTTTTTGCATCAAGTTATTTTCGAAACGTACATAAAGATCCATATCTCTTGCACATTTAATTCAGTATGATGAGACCTTAAGATGTACTTAATCAGAAAAAAAATGACTTCAATGTTGCGTAATTGACCATATCCAAGTTTATGGTCTGCACTCTCTAATTTATTCTTTTCGACTGATGCCGGTGTGGACAAAAACTGGTTCCCGATTCCTTACTGTAATGAGCACTAAGGAAAATAGAAATTTTCTAACGTGAATTTTTCAAAAACAGAATTATTTCTGAGAAAATCAAAGTTGTCAACATACGAAGCAACAGGAGTAAAATATTTTGGAACATTTCATTAGTGATATGGCAAAAGGAAATAAAATATTGCTGTCAGTGACGGGCAACTGATTTCATGGTTCTTTAGTAAAATAAATGAAAGTATAAAAGAAAATATTTTTATATCAGATGATTTTTAAGATTCCATAATCAGTACAAAATCACTTAAGATTTATTCAACTAGATCTCTGTGAATAAAACACCTACTTTGAAGTTTTAAATATTTGTGGTTGTCCACATCCAAGAAAGATAACTCTTACAAAGTGATAAATTAGGGAGTGCATACCAGATCATACCATGAACCTGGATATCACCTATTGAAGAAAATTAGTCCAAACAAGAGGCTCTCAAGAGCCTGTATCGCTCACCTGGGTCCTATGCAGCACTTTTATTCCAAATTGCTGGTCCATTTTTGATGGTCTATGTACTGTACATAAAAATCATAATTTTTAATTAAAATTGTTCAATCAGTTTCAGAGAAGATTTTAAAATGCACTTAATTTCAAACTTAAAGGGCCTATATTATTCTACATTCCCTGCTGGTAGATATTTAACATAAAACTTTGAAGAGGGTCACCCAAGGACTATCATATCAAAATTCTACTGACATTGTTCAAGCAGTTGCAGAGAAGATCTTTCTATGCGTTTCCCATTGGGTCGAATGTTAAACTAAGTTTTGCTACTGGTGGCCATGGCGGAAGACAGATCAGAACCAAAGCAACAAACTTGTTCAAAATCTAACAAGTGTCATTTATGCAATGTTTAAATTGAATCCATTCAGTGGTTTTGTATTATATCTTTAATTTGTATGCATTTCCCGGTAGGGCCCAATTCTTCGATGGAAACCATGTTGGATAATTGATCAGCACCTAGGTAACAACACTTTGTCGGCTTCTCTTAAGCATTATTTACATGTATGCAAAGTTTGGTTTAAATCTTATCAGCAGTTCTCTAGAAGGGGATCTTTTGTTAAATAAAGTTCACAGCTGATTAGACTTGGTCAACACCTGACAGGCATCATTCATATCATTTTTGATTTAAATCCATTAGGCAGTTCTCTAACAAGATCTTTGTGTGCATTTCCAATAGTGTCCAATGCTGTCGGTCATGTAAGATGTGGTCGGCACCAAAGTAAATATACTTAGTCAGCACCTCATCAGCATCATTAATGCCAAGTATGGTTCAAAGGAATTCAGTGAAAAAAAGAAGTTCTTTGTATGCATTTTCCAATCGGGTCCAGTGTTAAAATTTAGTTCCCCGCTGGTGGCCATGTTGGATAACGGATCGGCACCAAAGTAGCAATACTTAGTCAGCACCTCATAAGCATCATTCATGCCAAGTTTGGTTTAAGTCCATTCATTTGTTCTCAAGAAGAAGTTCTTTGTATGAATTTTCCCTTAGGGTCCAATGTTAAAATTTCGTTCCATGCTGGCGGCCATGTTCGACGACTGATCGTCAACACCGTAACAACACTTGGTCAGCAACTCATCAGCATCATTCATTCCAAGTTTGTTTCAAATCCATTCAATGGTTCTCAAGAAGAAGTTCTTTGTATGAATTTTCCCATAAGGTCAAATGGTAAACTGTTCCCAGCCCGCAACCATCTTGGAAGAGGTCGGAAAACTTGACCGTGTTCAATCAAATGTAGTCCTGAACATTTTTGTAATTTAAACTTGACCTCTATCTCAAAGCGTTTTTTAAATATAAGACAAAAAGTATAAAATCACGAAAAATTTTACCAATAATTATACAATATATGTACATTGTCGGAAAATATAAAATTTATTTGACGAGCTTTAGAAACAGGAAGAAATGCGAGGTTTACCGAGCATTTCTCGCCTGTGTCGCAGCGAGTACAAATAAATTTTATATTTTCCGACAATGTAGTATATTTTTTTTATTCTGCAATCATTTATACCCTATTTACTAATGCATATTCTTCGTGAAGCGGGACCAGGATGATAGTAAACAACTTCGGCCATTTTGGTACAATCCCTGACGTCATAGGTGAATCTGCACTATGACGTCAAAGTATTCGACGTTTTCGAACCAGTCGCCCAGTCTTTTCGTCGTTCAAAAGCGTGGACCGGTTACCAGTATACCCTACGAATACGAAAAAAAATATTCGTAGGGTCGTATTCGTCTAGTAAATACCGCCATTGCAGGATAAAGGGTCATAACTCATATATAGGAACGTGGATTCTTCAAAATTTCCATGTGGGTAGATCTTAACATGCTGAACATTTTTGCAATTTCAACTTAACCTCCATCTGTTATAGTTTTTTTTTCTCTTTTTTTTAATAAAAAGTAAAAAACAATCACAATTTTTAAAAATTTAATTCAAAAAGGGCAATAACTCTAAGATGAGTCATCAGATTTTCTTCAAAATTTCAGCACGGTTAGATCTTGTCATGCTAATAATTTTTACCCTGTCAGAATTTTGATATCTGTGACGCTTTTTTAGTTATTTGCAAAAAAACTGTAATTTACCCCTATATTCTATTTGTAGTAACGACAGCCATGTTGTTTGACCTAAGACATAGCAAATAATAAATTTGAAACTAGATACCCTAGTTATGATTCAGTTGACATTTGGTTCTATTTGACCTAGTGATTTCAGAGGAGAAGATTTTTCAAAATGAGATAACGACGGACGGCCGGATGACGGACGCCAAGTGATGGCAATAGCTCATCCTGGCATAGCCAGGTGAGATCAAGGACAATGGGAACATAAGAAACACTACGGATATAGACATCACAAAAGTACGGCACAGAAAAGACAAATGAAGACACATATATGAAAAAACGGACTAAACGGGGGTCAATCTTAGACTGCTAGAGAAAATGGTACATGATATAATTATATAATAGACTTGATACAATTTAGTATATTTAGCTGTTCATTTGCTGCATAATTTCCTCAAACTCTCTGTGACATTGACTATTAATCAAGGAATTTTAAATTTCGCATGTAATTGCATTTTCCACAGCTGTTGTATACTGCAGTGGCTCTTCAGTTTTCATTAATAGAGCATTTTTTTGACATCATGGCCTGAATGTATAATTTCAGAAGGATATGCAGGATCACCTGAAAAGCATCAAAAACCAGGAAATTACAACTAGATCTGTTTCCGAATACTAGTAATAGTTTTTCGATGTGAGATCTTGGAGAAAAAAACTCCTATCACAAGATTTTTCGAAAAAGACTTCGAATTTTTCCTTGCAAATTTGATAATCATAATACCTAAAGTATCAATGTATAGACGGACTAAATGATCTCGTTGTTTTTAGTTTATGAAAATTTAACATTTATTAAAAGATCACAAAATGTACAGGTCAAAATAATGATTTACAGCAGAACTTTATTTTGTTGTACCTGTTTAATACCATTTCTTTTGATTTAAGTAAGTAGGATTCAGAGTCTTTCTAGTATAAAGCGAAATTTCAATCTCTCCTAGTAGAAATAAGAATTCCAATTTGCACTACTTGCAGAATGTTAATTAAAATGAAAAGAGAAATACTTATGTGTGAGAAAGTTATTTTTTTATAGAATTGTCACATAGCCGGGAGATGTGTAGTAAGCTTTTTGAATTTTGATATTTGACCAGGTGAAAAAAAATAAACCCCAAAAGGAGTAAAATTTCAGATATAACATTCGACTTGAACTCTGCACACATTTTAAGATTTATTATTTAAATTTTCTTGTAGCATTGTTGCATATAGTTTGTACACATGCAATTATGTCTTGGAATTTGATTTCAAAAAATTTGATAAAGTTCCCGAAACTGTCAAAGACGAATAAATATTTAATATTGACATACAATCATGTATTTTTGACAGTTTCATGTACAAATCGTAATTCTGACCACTTTTTTTAATGGAAATCAATGAAAATCAACTGAAAATCTAAAAAAAGAAAAACAATTATTTTGGAGGGTACTACCTTTCAACCATTCTATATTCATTCTTTTTAGCAAAATCGGTCATTTTTAGTAGTGGGTTGCAAACCTTTTCATTGAAACTTCAGACACAAGTTCTGCATAGAAACTATACTTTTTTTTAATGTATTTTGTCATATTAAGGAGGCTCACTCCTGATGTTGTTTATAGCAAGAATTTCTTGAAACCTTTTGAAAATGATTAAGCATTGAGGACTGAATGAAATGATTAAAAGAAATATATAGGTACGTGTGCTTTTAACGGAGATACATGACATCAAAAATTTGGCGGGAAATGTAATTCTCTGGATTTTCCCTTAATTCAGCATTAGGACAATTATTTGTCTAAAAGCTAGGAAGTTATATCAAGAATTTTCTGCAAACTTGTCAGGTGTCTTGATTTTACCATAAGAAGACATTCATAAAATAAAAAAATGGGGGTCCGTGTGAAAAATTCTCTAAGCCATTAAACTAGACAAAACCAGAGAGGAGTTCAAAAATCTGACACAAATTTTAAAATGTAATGAGTGAGCCACCTTAATAATTGCAAAAAATTGATTTCATTCTTGTAATTTTTCTTAAACTCTCAAAGACGTGGTAGTTTTGGGGAATTCTGGTTTACAGGCGTACATTTTGAATATGTTTAAAGAAATATTTTTCAATGGTTGGATTGCAAACTATTTGATTCAAATTTTGGTAAATTTTCTGAAATTACACAGACAGAATATTTTTCGGAATTCTACCATGAAACCATATTTTTTCATTTAAATTAGACATTCTCAATATTGCAAAAAATGAATCCTATTTGTAAAATTTGTAAAGTCTCCCTTTTTGAAATTTTACCCAACAAACATAAATTTTAATTTCTTAGTGAAACACATCATTTCCAATATTTGGGTTTCAAAAATCTTGGACCAGTCCGGGAAGGGTTTAACCTGAAAAAAAAGCTATCATTACCGAGAGACCTGTCTTGTAATTTATATATTTCCTATACTGAAATAAAGAACCCACCTCCAAAAAGTATATCTCTGTTTTAAAATTTTACTTTTCGAAGGTATATATGCAGCAGAATAAACGTATTGATCAGTTCAAAAGTTAAAAGTCCTACAAAGCAGAGAGTATAGAAATAACCCAATCCGCAAACAAAATTAATACAAAAATAGTAAGACAAATCTGTCCTCTATTTCTGTGTATATTTTTAGTGTTGATATTAACTTACTGACAATATTCATCACAGAAAACCGTGTCTTGTGTGCAGGATTGCGTGTTTAATATCTGATGTCGACATGTAATGTACTCTTAAACTAAACATTGTACACAATTCATTGTTACTGTCTTACTTTAGCTACACTTATTTGATTCTTGATAAGTTTTTACGTAACAGGATGACATACTGACAGAATAAAAGAAGACTTGGGCAAAATTGAAAAAAAATACTTACAAAGGGGATTATTTATAGCATTCTTATCATGTATTTAGTCTAGAAATTATTATTCATTTATTCTTTTTCTGATTTTTGTGGTTTTAGTTCAAATTTATCATTCGGGAAAAAATTGAAAATTATTACACTTGAATATTTTTTTTTTTTTATTTTGAACATTTGTTTGCCAAAACATGAAGCCAGAAAATACATGAAAAGATATTTTACGAAAGGATATGGAGTAAACGAACATGAGACCATAAAACATATGTTAACTCCAACTGTAATAATTTTAATGAGCTGTATGGCCATTTCGGAAATTTATTCCTCATCAGCAGCACTAGAACCAAACAAAGGAAATCCATAATGTCAAAAAATGTTAAAATGCATAAAACCAAACGAAATCCGAATAATCAGTAATATCAAATATAGCTAAGGACAAAATTACGATGGTGGTAGTTAATCCTTCGGTTTTAGAATTTACATAAATTTTGATAATAGTAATTGAACAAAGTGTACACATGGGATATTATCTCATGTACAAGTACACCATAAGCTTAGTCACAGATTGAGTACAAAAATTGTACAAGAGTCCTTTATTTCTCCTTTTTTCGATTTTTATGGTATAAACAATGATAGGAAAATGTCCTAATATTTGTCATCCAATTATAGCTTTACTCACTGACGTTTCATTTATTGTTTTTTGACACATGATGACTAAATGATCTATGTAGGATAAATAACAAAATACCGAAGTTACTGTGAATGTAGTTTCTGCATATGCTCGTTTCATTAACTAATGTCTCTTCAGTGCAAATGTGGAAATCCATAAACCGAAATGTATGTGAAAGCTGATAGAGAAGAAATAAAAAAAATATGATCTAATTAAAATATTGCAAGTTTTCAAATAAAATCGGTTTTCGGGCCAGCACCGAAGTACTGACTACTGGGTTGGTGAATACCCTCAGGGACTGACAATCCACCAGCAGTGGCATCGGGCCAGAGTAATGAAAAGAAAAACCGACATTAAAGTGAATTGGTTTCTGCATATGCGCATTTCAGCAACTAATGTCTTTTAAGTACAGATCACATCAACGCATGTTGAAATCCATAAACCGAAATGTATGTAAAAGCTAATAGAGAACCAATTAAAAATATGATCTTAAACAGGAAGCAAAATTGAGGTAAGGACAGACCTGTACATGAGGGAGATACTCCTTTGGTTTCAACAAAATTTTCTGAAATTTAGATATTGCAACTTTTCAAATAAAATCGTTTTCGGGCCAGCAGGAAATGTAGATTATAATTATTGAAAAATGTTTTCGAAAGTTGAAAATTACCATTCATTATTTAAGTGTATATGGAAGAGTTTGTAAAGGCAAGTTTTGTCAAATATTAGCAAACTATATATTATCAAACTTAGCACTTCGAAGTAAAGCACATTTTCTCCTCAAGTGTCCACAGTTTGAAAACGTTAGAGAACAGCTAAAAGATAAGTGTTTGAATACAAAAAATGTTGATATATCTTATGTCTCCATATTTATTTGTGATATGTTGATACATCTTATTCAAATTGAAGATTCATGTGATAGATCAGAAATGAAGACCCTTAAGAGAGTAAGGAATTCATAAATTGAAAATTCATAAATTGTTGTTTTCTCACCAGATTATCAAATAATTAAATATCGAAGTAACTGTTAATTCAATTTCTCGATATGCGCATTTCGACAACTTATGTCTTTTCTGATAGAGAACAAATAACCAATATGATCAAAATGTAAAGCCAAAATTAGCTAAGAACAGAGGGATGAGGAAGATACTACTTAGTTTTCAACAAAATTTACAAAAAATAGATATGTAAGGTTCCAAATAGAATCGGCTTTCGGGTCAGCACCGATGTACTGTCTACTGGGCTGGTGAATACCCTCGGGGACTAACAGTCCACCAGCAGTGGCATCGACCCAGTGGTTACAAATAACTTAATACCGAAGTATGATTATATTGACCTGTTTCAATTTTTGTCAATTAAAAAACAATTAGTTTTCTTCTCTAAAATATTTTATCTGTTGGACTTCTATTACTTATATTTTTAACTGTTGGACTTCTATTATTATTTTTTTTATCTGTTGGACTTATATTAATAATATTTTCAACTTTTGGGCTTCAATTATTAATATTTTTAACTGTTGGACTTATAATTAATAATCATATTTAAGAACTTAATTACTGTTTTATGTATTTTTGCATTGGGGAAAGTTTTTGCTACTTATTCAGTGTGCAAATTTTTTATACTTTCTTCTATTAATTGAGTGTATCTGTTAAACAGTTTTTCATCTGTTTTATGCAATTCTTTTACAAGTGTCGCCCGTTAAGGGTGTCCATATTATTCCTTTAATGATTTGGTTATATCAGCCTGCAAAGCCTTTCCGCAAAAGTCATTTCCGGTTGACCCGGATATATCAGAAGTTGGCCTAGGTATATCAATCGATTCTCCCAAAGTTTCAAAAGCAATTACTTTTTTTCAAGTTTTCACACGAAATAAAAAAAAATGTGAGACTGAAAATTGCTGAAAAGGCGAGAAGAGATATGTACATTTTGTGCATTTCGAACTACAAACGCAACTTTGGAAGAATTTGAAACCTCAGTTCAATAATTACAGATTTAAAATACAAAATAAAGGATGATAAACATGTTATCGGGCTTTTGGCAGCTGGTGTATAGCAAGATATCATCCCGCTCGCAAGAATATGAAGCACAGGGACTCGTCCGCTACGCTCATCCACCCCTGTGCGTCATATTCTGGCTCATGGGTTGATATTTTGCGATACATAGCTGTCAGGAGCCCGATAATATATTCATATCAGCATAGTTCTCTTTTAATGCTTACCACGGAAGTTCATACCTTATTTGTAAAATCATAATATTTTAACAAATTTGTTATGGCATTAAATCTTAAAGTTTATATGTTCATTCATTATGTCTGTATTGTATTGTTATTGTTAAAAGGCGAAGGGCTCTTGCTTCTAATTTTATTGTTGATTTTTTAATTTATTTATTCTTTTTTTACAATTAAACAAATCAAAATAACTTTACATACAGGTTGGTTACATTCAAACTAACACAAGTTTGTCTTTTAATGCAGTGTGGAGTTGGTAAAATAATTCCCCGTGTTAGAGATGTATGCTCTTTATTTATATATATATATATATTTATTTATTTTTTTATTTTTTTATTTTTTTTAATTATTATTATCTTTTTTTGGATACGTTGTACTTGTACATGAGATTATATATCATATGTACACTTTATTCAATTACTATTAAATTCTAAAACCTAATGTTTAACTCCCTCCATCGTAGTTTTGTCCTTTGCAATATTTGATATTACTGATTATTTGGATTTCGTTTGGTTTAGTTTTATGCATTTTAAACAATGTTTTATTATTATTATTATTATTGGTGAATTTATATTTATTTATTTATTTTATTTATTTATTTTTTTATGGATTTCCTATGTTTGGGTTCTAGTGCTGCTGATGAGGAATTAGTTTCCGAAATGGCCATACAGCTCATTTAAATTATTGCAGTTGGAGTTAACATATAGGTTGTGGTCTCATGTTCATTTACTCCATATCCTTTCATAAAATATCTAATATACCACAGGTCTTCAGCAAAGTGATATTCCAAAACTTATGTTGTTATACTATTTAAACTTTAGTGGAAACATATTTTAACATTTAACCTGCTATACAGAAGCACGAATTTTTAAAATGGTGACTTTTTGAAAATTTTATTTATTAAAGAAAATGAAGGATATGGACTAAATGCATATGAGACAGAGTCTCTACAAAAACATGGTAAAGCATGGTAAAACAAGCAATGCAACAAAGTTTTTAATGTTGTTCTTCATCTTGAAGGTCACCATAAGGCCAACAAAGTCATACAAACAAACACTTGTATAAGCGTTTTAGTTAACAGGCCATATTTTTGGCTGAAATCAACCTAGGTGTATGCCTCTGTTATGGCTTCTTAAATATTTTCATTCATACAAACTGGTGATACAGAAATTTTCAAACTGGTCAAGTGCCAAATCTATGTATTGGGATTTTTTTTATAGTTTGTTGTATTTGCCGCTAAACTGAAACCTGGGGAAAAGTACAGCTTAATCTTTATGAATGAAGTCGACATATCAATCGAGAACTAATGCAGCATTTCCTGTGGATGAAATAATTTTTCATTTTTGCTTCGCCACCTTGTATTAGATTTAATACATCGGCAAACGAATACCAATTATGGAAAATCTAAAATCAAAAATGCAAAAAATCAACAATTCATATTTAACACAGCTTTTCAAGGTTGAAACAGGAAAACGAGAAACAGCCTTAAAAAAAATGTTTTACAATTATACAGACTTTCTCATTAGACATAGTTATCTCCGTGACCGCCTTATTAATCAAGGCTTCAAAAAGTTTTTAACCATGTATTTGTAGCGAATTTGTCTGATGTGCATTTACTCCATATCCTTTCATTCACCATTTAAAAAATTCAGTCACATACGATCATTAATAAAGTTCTTTAATTGATATAGTCCTTTGTCAAAGTTTCGGTCCGAACTCCGATTCAAGATACTTGATACTGGAATGATCGTTTTCTTTTAACTGAATAGATTCTTTCAATGGCAATTTCTGTTGAGTTACAACCGGACACTACCTCAATGGAAGGGGAGGTTTGGCTAGACATAAATCAATTTTAACCACCATTTCTAATGAAATGCCTGTACCAAGAATGACCATTGCGGTTGACAACTTGTCGATGGTTTCCTCCTAATTTGTCTTTTGCTCTCATTGACTTCGGCTCTTCTGTTCGGTAATTTTGTTTTTATCCCCCCCCCCCCCATTTCGTATTTAATTGTCAGCTTTCACAAGTCCTAAAACAAAATTTTTACTGAAAGATCTTCTTTCAACAAATACAGATAGCAATGTAATTTTGGGGTACTCTACTATTGTAAATTCATTGCATTAAAATTTGAGTCCACACAACCAAACTTCCGAATGTAATGTTACATAAGCTGAAATTCGAGAGCAAGTCATCTGCGGATATAAAGAAAATACAAAATTTTTATTCAATTGACACAAATTAACCAAACAAGATAAACAATAATGAAGAAGAATTATTCACATTATCAATACAAATATACCTGTTTTGCCTTTTGATCATGACTTTACTTGCGTTTTCTTTGAATGCATGCACTGTAAAAAGATTCCCCGTGCGAGAGATGTATGCTCTCCATATATTTCAGTTATGGTGTACTTGTGCGTGAGAGAATTTCTCATATGGATATACTATTCATACTTTCAAATTTTGGCATTTATTTTTGTAATTTCGAAACGTAATCCTGACCACCTGTTTTATGTGCCCACATCTCACTATTTATTAACGCCAAGTTTTCATGAGTGCCCTGTGCTTGTCTATATGTTGTAATCGTCCACTGAGCTCGGCATTAGTGCTTTGTCGGGGAAAGGATGACAGTGATTGTAAGAGCGATTTGCCAGTTTAACTAATGTTTGTTGACAATCCCGCACCCATGATCAATGAAGACATGGATGTAGCGTTGCCCGACAATTAGCAAAAGATTCCGCTCAAACCGATGCTAGGGGCCGTCTTGAACTTACTATGATGTATGAGCAAAGCTCATTTTTGAAGGCCTCATGGTGACTTCAAGATGAAGAACAACAATAAAAGCGTTGTTCCTTTGCTTGTTTATACCAGGTATTTGTAGAGACTTTGTCTCATGTGCATTTACTCCATATCCTTTTATTCACCACTTTTGCACTTCCATTTACAAAGTAATCGCAATCTAAGAGAGACAACTTCATTTTATAATGGGCTGTCTCGAACTGCTCATCTATCTTGCGAATCTGATTAAAATTGGAATTTACCATTCGATTAAAGGTGTTATCAAAATAATTTTATATAATTCATTGATGATAAATTAAAAAATTAAGGCAACATATATCACTTTTCATCATTAAGGGGAGACATCGGTATAATTTGATGTTGATGTTTTGTTCATGAATTGCATTTTTTTTCAATATTTAAATCATTTTTATAATAACAGAACAAATTTCTCACACATCAGAATAAAATTATTTTGATAACAATTCCATTTTTTCAGATTTAACTGGATTTCTTTCTCTGGAAACAATCATTTAGTGTTAAAAAATGAAGTTATCCCTCTTAAATTTTGATTGCGTTATACATGTATATGGAAGTGCCATATCAGAAAAAAAATTGGTGTCCCTAATTTTTAATTTCATATTTCAAAAGTGATTTCTTTCATCAAAATCTATCGTTTTAATCATATAAGATATTTAATTATATTTTCTATTCATATAGAATATACTTCAAAGTCAAAATAACGCTATTTTCGGAAACAATTGATATTTAACTAAAATCACAGAAACATTAAAAAGTTTATCATTTTGTTTAAAACACAAGTTCTATCTTAAATCCAAACAAGATTTATATTACATTAGTAACTCTAGAAAAGTCGGTTGAACAATAATTAAAGCATCTACATACTTCGTAGTGGTGAAATTTTACAACTCAACAGTTCTCGCCACAATATAGCTGAAATATTGCTGAAGTTGGCGTAAAACATCAATCAATCAATGAAATTTTACACCTTATAGCTGGCTCATAAATGGTAAAACCTATGAAATATCTTTGAACATTCTACTTACAGCTACTAAAAGAACCCAAGAAACAAACTTTACAAATACTCGATTACAGATAAAAATGTTGGGTACTTTGTAAGTGATATGTTCAGACCCTTGGGTGCCTCTGTTAATGAATGGTATACTAGAACCACAGATAATCAAATCACTTATCCACAGCAGCTGCTGATAACACCGATGCCATATCTACATACATTAAAATGACCCATAAATCTTTTGAATGAGTTATCTTAAAGGAATTTTGATATAGTTTCCATTGATCCTAAGACCAGTCTACGTTATGAATGATGTCCAATGGATTTTAATATATACAGTAAATAACTAATTACCGAACTTACTGTAATTTAGTTCCTCATATGGCCATTTCGACAACTTATGTTTCTTCAGGCCAGATAGAATTTAAATCTAAACACTTGGAAGATAATAACTCAAATAAGTTTTAAAAAAAAACTTACAAAGAACAAACAAACCAACATGATCTACATGGAAAACAAAAAATCAGCCAAGGACAGAGCATGGCATGAGGGAGATACTCTTTAGTTTTCAGCAAAATTTTAAAAAAAAATAGATCTTACAAGTTGCCTTATAAAATCGGCCTTTGGGTCAACACAAACGTACTTACTACTGGGCTAGTAAATACCCTAGAGAAGTTACAGTCCGCCAGCAGAGGCATCGGCGAAGTAGTAACAAATAACTAGCTATTGATTTACTGTAAATGTGGCCATTTCAACCTATGTCACTTCATTGCAGATAAAAAATTTTAATTTGGAAGACCATAACTCAAAGAAGTTTTAAAAAAACAAACAAATAACCAATATGATCTAAATGGAAAACCAAAAATCAGCCAAGGGCACAACTTTGCATGAGGGAAATACTGCGTAGGTTTCAACAAAATTTTAAAAAATATTGATGTTGCAAGTTTCTATATAAAATTGGCTTTCGATTCAGCACAAAAGTACTGACTACTGTGCTAGTTAATATCGTCGTTGACTAACAGTCCACCAGAATGGGAATCGAAACACTGGTAACAAATAACTAAATACCGAATTTAATGTAAATTTAGTCAAAAAATGGTCATTTTGACAACTTATGTTTCTTCAGTGCAGATAAATATAAACATTTGGATTGATTGATTGATTGATTGATTGAATATTGTTTAACGTCTACTCAGCAATATTTCAGCTATATCAAGACGAGAACAAGTTTGTTAATAAATAATCACTTTGGGGTATGGAAAGGGCCATGGGACGGGAAATTCTGACTGCCACTGGAAAAGTAGGGTGAAATCGTCAAGGGCGGGGAATTTAACCTTGTAGCCGATCACCTACGGACCACCCCAAAAAGAGTTTGCTACAAGGGTTCTTTAACGTGCAGGAAGCGTGGCATTTCTTCCAACACGTGGACTTGAGTTTATATCCCATCCGAAAGATGGGTTGTGTATTTATTAATCCCGTACAACCACGGAATGGGTTCTATTTCTATATCCCGGGACCCTCGGGGACAGCCCCCGTTTAGGAGGGGTCAGACCCCGCAAGCCGGAGATACTAGGTCCTATTTCTATATCCCGGGGTTCCCTCGGGGTCCTCTGTTAGGAACACTCATACTCCAAGCTCAGAGGATGCTGCGGGCCTATTCATAAGCACGGCGGTAAACATTTGGAAGAAATTTAAAACTTACAGAGAATAAATAAACAACATGATGAGCATGGAAAATCAAAAATCAGCCAAGGACAGAGCATGGCATGAACGAGATACTCTTCAGCTTTCAACAAAATTTAAAAAAAAAAGATCTTGCAAGTTTCTTTATTAAATCGGCTTTAAGGTCAGCACAAACGTACTTACAACTGGGTTAGTAAATACCCTCTGTAACTAACTGTCTATTAGCAGAGGCATCAACCCAGTGGTAACAAATAACTAAAGCCGATTATGCCCAAACCGTCAGTTTGTGCGGTGTATATCTTTTGTTAGCTTCTTTGTTAAAGAAAACACAGTGTCATCAAATGTGGACGGGAACAGACAAAATATTGTGTACATTCATACACACTGTAGCATTTGTCACAATTTTATAAAGGATCTGCCAGTTATTTACATTGAAGAAAACAATGAATAAGTCACAACATCGCTGCATTTGATTGGTCAAAAAGGTCAGATGAGCACACATTTATTGAATCGACCCTTAATATCGATTTACTGTAAATCTGTTCTCTGCATGTGATCATTTCCACAACTTATATCACTTCAGTAAAGATAAAAAAAATTGAATTTGGAAGACCATAACTCAAACACGTTTACAATCTTACAGAGAACAAATAACCAATATGATCATAATGTACAGCCAAAATTAGCTAAGAACGAGCTTTGCATAAGGGAGATGTTCATTAGATTTCAAAAAAAATTAACTAAAATTTAGGAAGGGGAGGTTTGGCTAGCCATAAAACCGGTTTAACCCAACGTTTCTTTTGAAATGTCAGGATCAATGCAGTCTACAATTTTGCCGGTGGTTTCCACCTGATTTGTCTTTTTATCTCATGGACTTCGGTTCTTGGACACTCTGTTCGGTAATTTTGTTGTTACCCCATATTTGAAATTGCAAATTTCGATATACAGTAGGCTCTCGGGTCAGCACCATACCTCTGACAAGTTGGCTAGTGAATACACTCATAGACCAACAGTCCATCAGCAGAGGCATCAACCCCATGGTAACAAATAACTAAATACTGAAATTACAAACATTTTTTATTACAAATTTTCTTGTGGTTTCAGAGACATTGCTTTTCCATAGGGTTCTAGTTTTAAATATGTTCTCTGCTGGTGGCCATCTCTGATGAGGTTTGAACATAAGGGACCATCCATGGACTGTTGCTATCAAATTTGGTCAAAACTGTTAAAGTTGTTTCATGAATGCATTTCCTAATGCCTCCAACGTTAAATTTGTTTTCCCGCGAGTCATTATTTTGGACGAGGTATATGAACGAACATAAATATCATAAACTTTGACAGGGCCAACAAAGAACTGTTACCATATATCATAATAATTGTTACGAGATTTTTTATTTTGAAATGCATTTAACCTAGGATTCTTAGTTAATCTAAGTTCCAAGTTGCTTATCCGGTTATACCTTGAAATAATTTTTTTTTCTTAGTTGTTTATATCTTTAAAACACAAAATATGAAGAATACCACCTAAGACAAATATCATCAAACTTGATCAAAATAGTTGAAATGGTTTAAGGGAAAAATCTGTATGAATTTCAAATAGGGTTTTATGATAAACTATGTCCCCCGAACGTTGTCAACTTTACTTACTTTACAGATGCGATCTTAAAAATCGCAACTCCCGTATATCGGTTTTATGAGAGTTCACACTGTGGTTGCTTAAGGCCCCCGTCACACTGGGACGAAGACCATCAAGGTCTTAGTACGTTCTTAAAACTTTCTGGAACGTATTGAAAACGGGATAAAGATATAGCTTTAAAGTTTTTACAACAATTTCTCTACGTCAGTGCTAAGATCGCTAGACGTCTTTAAAGTTTATGACTAAGTTTCTTGTAAGTCTATCAAGTCCTTACTACGTTTCTTCTGCGTTCATCACGTCTTTACTACTTTCAAACTACGTCCTTGCTACGAATCCACTGCGACCACGCAGTTTGAAGTAGGTCTCCAATACGTTTGTACAGAGTTTGTACTAGAGACAAAAAAAGAGAAATCATCGTCACCTAAATTGTTGTAGGGTCGAGATTCTTTTTGATATATTTAACCCCAAACGTTATCGATGTAACAAAAAAAAACAAAAACAAAAAACAAAAACAAAAAACAAAAAACAAAAACAAAAGTCTATACTAAAATGACAAAGTATCGGACAAACATAGTTTATTTCAATTCTAATTGGGAATTTTACCAGTTTTAGGAGCGGTCTGATTGGGTCGGCAACATTGACTTCAATCTTTTAATGCCTATATTCTTCCATAATCTACACTTGAAATTCTACTCGACGCTGCTGACGAACCGGGCGTTACGGTTTTCATTTATGGCCCTGTCACACTATAACGTTCTAGCCGATGTTCGAAAACTTCGAAAATTTTAGTAAAAACGATAGCAGTTGCTGAAGAATTTGCAGAAATTCTATTGTTGGGCACATTTTTACATCAGAATGATGACTCTCACCACAGGGTAAACTAATGACTTATATGCAGCATTCAAAAGGCATAACAGGACACACCATTATTTAAAAAACATTTTAGCAACATACTTGAAGTATGCGGAACGCGTGCATGGGTGAAAGATCATATTTTGATTATCTTTCTTCAGATCAGTTAATTGTTTTTCCAAGTCAAATCAAACGATGTTAAAATAGAAGTGAAACCGAAACAGGTAACACCAAAGAAAACCACAAATTTTATTTCAAATCATCTCAATCAATGTGATGCTGAAACAAAGCATTGATTTACATTCTGTGACATGAATTTTTTTTTAACTTGTTCCTAAACCAGTCATTTATAACGCAAACATTGGCTGATACATTTTACTGCACTTGTTAAATACAAGGAATCATGTGTGCGCGTATACACGTTTTAAACTACGAGCGATAAGCGTGTGTATAACATACCTCTGACGTTCATCCAATGTGTGCATATTGTATTTATCAACCAAATGTTTGCAAACATTGCAAATTTTGAGCATTTTCAAAATTTCTCGACGCATTTTGTAACTTATAAAAGAACATACCTAACAATGTTGAAAACAACGGCAGTAGAATACCGAAGGAACAAGGGAAGTGATGATTACAAAAATCGAAGTCCAAAGACATGACAAAAACGGCAACAGAGGAAAACAAAGACAAAACAAGGACGTGAGACAGCCACAATGCACGGAAATTAAAAAAAAAGGCATTAAGGCACTCATAGTGTGAATTCCCATGAAAACCGGGGTCGAGTCAAAACCGGGTATGTCAAATCCGCGAAGACGTGAAATCTAGCTGAAAATATCCGTTTTCATTTGGGACACAGACACGTCATATCTGTCAATGATGTCAAGGTGACGGCCATAGAATTTCTGAAGGGATGAAAGTAACAAAGGCTGAACAAATCCCTGACTAAGCAGCTTTTGGGACAGTGTTTTTCTCTATTCAAAAAATCACTGTATACACTACATGCTCGTCAGTAACGAATCAACTGTGAAATGTACAACTCCAAATGCTGGAGAGGTACATTTGTAGGTATAATGCTGCTCAGGTAGGGAAAATTGAAACAATATTTTTTTGCATTTTTAAGAGTGAAACAATCACTCCTCGCAGGAAATAAATGAAAAAAATTTATAAATGGTCGAGTATTGGTAGTTTGGTTAGGAATTGAACTATTCCATATTCTGTTCTGTACATGTTCCAATGGTACTTAATTGCAGTAATTGAAGGGCATCATCTAAAATATTGTTCTTGGAAAGCCTTATCTTTATAAAAAATATAAGATGCCATATTAAAACTTCATGGAGGTTCTTCGAAATGTTAGCAGTGCCGAAACTAAATTTGTAGAAAATATAGTACCACTTGTCATGTAATTGGTATATTTAGAATATTTAACTAAAATCAAATGTCCGTCTTATCGTGAAACTACACTCTACTTAAAAAACTTAAGATACTTAAAAATAAAGCAATAAAATATCTAGGTTTTGAATTTAAAATATAATAAAATTCAGATATTTGGCAGCGGAGGTAATCTTTTCTCGCATTAAGGAATATTTGAGACTTTGTACGCAGTTTTCCTAACAAAAACGGCATGGTAGATTTTTATAAAATTTTGAAATAGGTCATATGTGTGGAGGATCCTTAATTGTTGCCATGTTTTTGGTGATTTTTCTTTCATCACAAAGAAATTGGAGGAAGCTGTAATTTCAGCAATATGTTTTGTACTGCAAATCAACACTGAGTGCATGCCTATGATCTTAATGTCTCCAAGTTTCCATGAAGAGTATAGCAATTTATTTTCTATGAAGCATTATAGCAATTTATGGCTAATGGTTGTTTCTTTTATAGATTGATAGTTTTATTTTTTTTTTTCCTGAAGTAAAATAGTACATTATTTCTTTCATACTGCAATTTTAAAGAAAATTTAATTTGTGGAATTCTTGCGGCAACCAAAGGTCATGTGTATTAAATCTTTGGAGTTTATATGAACATATTAGTAAATACGAAATTAAATTTAACTTTTAAAATGCACGAATTTGAATATGACTTTATATATATACCTACACTGGTAGGTATTGAATGAAAAAAATACAAAATACTTTAAAAGAAAGTATCAATGACTATGCACATTTCGAAAATATATGTGAAAATACATGTAACCTGTCAAAAACCTAGTAAAAACCTACTACAAACGGCGTAAAAACCGCCAGAACGTACTATCAACGTGGTAGAAATTTGAGGGACGTGTTAAAGACGCATTAACAACTTTACCAGGTCGTGATACAAACTTGATTGAAAAATGCCGTTATATGAAATCGTAGTGAAAACGTATTAAAAACGTGCAACGGTCCTATTGCAAACTTTAAGGACGTAGTAAGAACGTAGCAAAGACGGCAAAGAATTTCATCCAGTCTGCGCGAAGTCCATAAAGTTTTTGGCCCGTTCATTCCACGTACTTTCTACGTCCACGCAGTTCTCAATACGTTCTTAGTAGGTCTTTACTACGTTTTGTCACCATCACGTTCTCACCACGTTTGTTTTGAACATGCTCAAAATTATTTCACGTCTTTCACGTCCTTGAAGTTCGTACTGCGTTCAATAAAGTTTGCACTACGTTCATTCAAGTTTCTATCACGCCTTTACTACGTTCAGCAAGCTCTTGCCACGTTCATTTGATGTTTTCGGACTTAATGAGAACGTAGTAAGAACTTTATCCAGTGTGACGGGGGTTTAAGTTTCTAGTAAAATGTTTGTGATTTTCATGGGTTTGTTTATGTATAGCGTTCATGCTTTCTCATTCCGTTGCAATATCTGTTGATTTACTTGGGTTTCTAGTGTCGATTTATTATGTCTCCCCCCTCTCAAGGGGGAGATATATTGTTTTTGTCTTTTCCGTCTGTCGTCCGTCAGTCCGTCCGTCACAAAGTTTGTGGACGCCAATTCTCCTACATCTTTCACCAGATTTTAACCAAACTTCACAGGATTGTTGACCATCATGCCTAGTTGTGCATATCGTCTCACTAGATTGATCGGCTAATTTTTGTGGGAGTTATACCCTTTTTGACTTAGAATTTTGCAAAATTTAGTTTGTGGACGCCAATTCACCTACATCTTCTATCGGATTTTAACCAAACTTCACAGGATTGTTGACCATCATGCCTAGTTATGCATATCGTCTCGCCGGATTGATCGGCTTATTTTTGTGGGGGTATGCCCCTTTTTGACTTAGAATTTTGCAAAAGTTTGTGGACGCCAATTCTCCTATATCTTTTAGCGGATTTTAATCAAACTTCACAGGATTGTTGACCATCATGGCTTGTTGTGCATATCGTCCCACCGAATTGATCGGCCAATTTTTGTGGGAGTTATGCCCCTTTTTGACTTAAAATTTTGCAAGATTTAGTTTGTGAACGCAAATTCTCCTACATCTTTTATCGGATTTTAACCAAACTTTACAGGATTGTTGACCATCATGCCTAGTTGTGCATATCATCTCGCTGGATTGATGGCTAATTTTTGTTAGAGTTATCCCCCTGTTTGACTTAGAATTTTGCAAAATTAATTTGTGGACGCCAATTCTCCTATATCTTTTAGCAGATTTTAATCAAACTTCACAGCATTGTTGACCATCATGCCTAGTTGTGCATATTGTCCCACCGGATTGATCGGCCAATTTTTGTGGGAGGTATGCCCCTTTTTGACTTTAAGTTTGTGGACGCCAATTCCCCTACATCTTTTAGCGGATTTTAACCAAACTTCACAGGATTGTTGACCATCATCCTTAGTTGTGCATATCGTCTCGCCAGATTGATCGATTAATTTTTGTGGGAACTATGCCCCCTATTGACTTAGAATTTTGCAAAATTTAGTTTGTGGAGGCCAATTCTCCTACATCTTTTAGCGGATTTTAACCAAACTTCACAGGATTGTTGACCATCATGCTTAGTTGTGCATATCGTCTCACAGGATTGATCGGCCAATTTTTGTTGGAAGTATGCCCCTTTTTGACTTAGAATTTTGCAAGATTTAGTTTGTAGACACCAATTCTCCTACATCTTTTAGTGGATTTTAACCAAACTTCACATGATTGTTGACGATGATGCTTAGTTGTGCATATCGTCTCGCCAGATTGATAGGCTAATTTTTGTGGGAGTTATGCCCCCATTTGACTTAGAATTTTGCAAAATTTAGTTTGTGGATGCCAATTCTCCCACATCTTTTATCGGATTTTAACCAAACTTCACAAAATTGTTGACCATCATGGCTTGTTGTGCATATCGTCCCACCGAATTGATCGGCCAATGTTTGTGGGAGTTATGCCCCTTTTTGACTTAAAATTTTGCAAGATTTAGTTTGTGAACGCAAATTCTCCTACATCTTTTATCGGATTTTAACCAAACTTTACAGGATTGTTGACCATCATGCCTAGTTGTGCATATCATCTCGCTGGATTGATGGCTAATTTTTGTTAGAGTTATCCCCCTGTTTGACTTAGAATTTTGCAAAATTAATTTGTGAACGCCAATTCTCCTATATCTTTTAGCAGATTTTATTCAAACTTCACAGCATTGTTGACCATCATGCCTAGTTGGGCATATTGTCCCACCGGATTGATCGGCCAATTTTTGTGGGAGTTATGCCCCCATTTGACATAGAATTTTGCAAAATTTAGTTTGTGGATGCCAATTCTCCCACATCTTTTATCGGATTTTAACCAAACTTCATAGAATTGTTGACCATCATGACTAGTTGTGCATATCGTCTCGCCGGATTGATCGGCTAATTTTTGTGGGAGTTATGCTACTTTTTGACTTAGAATTTTGCAAAATTTAGTTTGTGGACGCCAATTCTCCTACATCTTTCGTTTGATTTCAACCAAACTTCACAGGATTGTTGACCATCATGCTTTAGTTGTGCATATTGTCTAGCTGGAATGAATGGCCACCTGAGGGCAACATAGAACTTACTTGTGTTTTATCACTGTAAGAAAATTACGTACTGGGTGGGGGGAGACATTCGTTTTTGTATCAAAAACACACTTTTAGTTTAATACTAATTTGCTACACCACGGACTTGCCGTACAAGCAGCAGATGTGAGTGTAATTATATTAAACTCTTTGAAAGGGTTTATCCTGCTAAATCGGTACTTTAAACCTGAAAATTTTCGTGTCGTCTTTTTTTTTACGGTTTTCAAAATAGATTTCTAAATAAATTTACCGTTGTCAGTCGACCTATTAAATAACCATACTGCATCAAAATACTCGCGACAGTTGTATTTTCGTGCTTCCTTCATTTCCACGAAAATTTCAAAATTAACACTTTCAGTTGAGTCCGATGTGCGTTTGTTTCTATAATTTTTTATCTATTTTTACATCATCAGATTTAGGTCTGTTGTTGATGTAATGTTTTTTATTCTATCTGTAGTTCGAATAATACCTCCAAATGTTGTTAACATATACTATAGTGTTATTAAATGGGTATTTCATATTAATCCTGTATAATGTCCAAGTACAGTCGTATTGGGTTGAGGTCACCTGTATTGGCCTGTGTGCCAAGAACTTCCGGTTATATTAAATGGGCAAATCACATAAGTCATCAATTAATAAAAAAGAAAATATAACATGGTCTATATGTGAAATATTTGTATTATAATGTTTTTTTTATCATTTATTTATTTTCATCATCGTTCCGTCCGCTTGTTGTTGATGTAATGCTTTTTATTGTGCCTGTTGTTCGAATAATACCTCAAAATGTCGTCAACATGCACAAGAAAATATAACATGCTAATTAATATCGTCTCTATGTGAAAAACTGTATTACAATTATGTTTTTTTCTTTTTTTAAATTGTTTCTACAATCTTCTTTCCGCTTGTTGTTAATGTAAATGTTTTATAAACAAAATCAATAGTTACAATCTAGATTTTGTATTTAATATTTGTCCTGCCTTCCGTTGTTTCTGTTCACGAAATTCGGCAACAGCTTTCATAAATTTTGTGTGATTAAATATGTAATTATCTGTATGTTTAAACAAATGTCCAGCGTGTAACGACTTGTCCCAACAGACTTTAAACACTGATGGAGACATCCTTTCACGCCAGTTATCAACCATAGAATCAATTAGCTCGTGGTCACATAACGGATCGTCCCTGCTGTAATAAAATATACTTGGAACTTCTGCTTGGTGTTCTCGGAAAACTTGTATTCCATATTCATAGAATTTAACAGTTGTTGACTTCGTCAATGTAAAATATACTGCAAGTAACTGCTGTAGTACAATTCGTAGTACATTATTTTTAAAGAAACTGTACGAAACTCCTATCCTCATCCGATCATACGAACCATACGTTATACTGTCAAACACGTTTCCAATGAGACGTAAGCTGAAATTCCAATACTTTGTGGGATTTTCGTAAATTTCCATTAAACAGGAAGTATAATTATACGATCCTATTGAGGTACTGTGTACTATCAAGTAGCGGTAATGTGACAAATTTGTACATACATACTCTAGTACGGTTTTTGCCAACGTCACTGATGTGGGAGGCCATGCAAATTGTGTTACTGTTCCTGGTACGTGAAAAATGTCATGCCCCAAAGAATGATATAAGTCAAAATACTTATGAAGGGCCTTCGTTGATGCACCTAACCAGCTAAAAAAGATTACCAATGTTTCTTTTGCAGTACTCTTGGCTGATTTTGCTATACAACTAAGTTCTCGCAAACGTAAATTTGCGTTAGTTACTCTTGTTACTTTGATTTCCATTGTGTATCCAATACCTAGCAACGAAAAATAGGGAATTAAATTGCACAAATGAAATTGGTATTACATCAAGCAAAATTAAGCCATTCACATCTATGGTTCATTAACTCAATATAATTTATCAAGATACAATTATGCCCCTTTGTGGCTCAAAATGATGAGACTTCATCTTAGGGTGCGGATGTTTCACCCCAGAGAAACTATGCTATTTTGATTGTGCATTGCACAAATACGAAACTTCTGAAAAGTATCAAACAATTCCAAATAACAGACACACAAATTACTTATATCGACACAAATTCAATAATTCTGTGAAAATTAATAAGCATTGCTTTTTTAAATCATTGGTGTATTGAAAGATAAATTACAAAATACCGAATTACTGTTAATTTTGTTCCTGCATATGCGCATTTCGACAAGTTATGTCTCTTCAGTGCAGATCAAATCAAACATTTCGAAGTCATACATGATCAAAGAAACTTGTCTTGTCCTGTAAATAAAATAAATATAAATGATTATATATTCAACATTACGTGCCTT
Organism: Modiolus philippinarum; assembly: GCA_002080025.1. Lineage (NCBI taxonomy): Eukaryota > Metazoa > Mollusca > Bivalvia > Mytilida > Modiolidae > Modiolus > Modiolus philippinarum. The sequence goes on from MJUU01074327.1 coordinate 87,281, forward strand.
CTGCGATTTATAACTTCGGTATTTAGTTATTTATACAAATGATCTTTACATAGGGAATAATACATGGCAAAATCCGTATCACATGCATGACATATCATCCCGAGTTACCAATATCAGCCCGAGGGCCTCTGGCCATAGGGATGATATTGGTCGAGGGATGATACGGCATGTGATACGGATTTTGCCATGTATTATACAGTTTATCATATATTTAAACAAAGGACTACTTTTAATCCCAAAAATACTGCCAAAAATTGAAATTGGTAAAAGAAAATGCATGTATTTTGAAGAAGAAAATTTCAAAATAGGCGGAAAGTACTGTAGGTGGTTGGAATAAAATCCAACATGTAAAGGGAAAAGTTTTGCTAATTTTTAAAACTGATCCTCACAAAACTAAAAAATCACCCACAAAAATTTTTTGTTACCTACCAAATAATTTTGTGCGGTTATGCGGATGTAAACTTGGATTCTATTGGCTGATTAACCACCTGCTAAATAACCATGTCCGCCATACACAACAAGAAAATCAATAGTCGTGATAATGTAGTGTTTCACATTAACAAACATGCAGTTAGCATAGATAAATAAACATATTTACTTCTACGTAATGTAACAGTTATTTCAGCCTGAAAATTAAAATACGAAAAACATCTATATTTGGAATAACATGTAACTTATATGAAATGTTTTGTCTGCGTTCATATTTCAAAGGTTTCCGCTCAGTGTATTTCGAAAACGTTATTTTGCTGGTACAATCTTTATACAACTTGAAAAATCAATAAATCACTCAGTTGTGTATTGTTCATGTTACGCTGTCAGTTCGTATAGTGTTTATTTTTAGAATCGTGTAGTTAAATGTAGGTCATTTTGTAATTATCGTTTTTGTAGTTTAATGCAAAAAGTGGTTAGCATAACCGCACAAAAATGTTATCATGTATTGAACCAACTAACATGATTATTTAGATAGTGTCGAAAACGGTTGAACGGTGCGGCTGACGCCTTACCGTTCAACAATTTTCGACACTATCTAAATAATCATGTTAGTTGGTTCAATGCATGATAACTTATATCATACCCCCCAAAAAATGTTTTGCCCCCCGCCCCAAAAATTTACCCCAATTTTTTTTACCCCCAATTTCTTTTTAATAAATAAGTCGAAATTGAAAAAAAAAGTTTTTGGAAAAAGGGTATGATACAGGGCTAGCCATGTGATAAAGGGTGTGTGATAAAGGGTAAGCCATGCGATAAAGGGGTATGACGTCATAGTGTGAATACTGAATGAAAGTCATGCACTGTATCACATATTCAAAACGTCTGTATTTATTACTAAACATGTGATAAATATAGAATATTACATGGGTAAATCCGTATTACATGCTGTATCAACCCGAGACGTCAATATCATCCCGAAGGCTTGCCTGAGGGATGATATTGGTCGAGGATTGATACAGCATGTAATACGGATTTACCCATGTCATATACTGTTTATCATATATTTGAAAAAGAAAAAAGGTCTTAGTAGTTTTGTAATTAAAATAACACGTGACCTTTGATGCAGATCTTTTAGGTGTGTAATAAGGGGTAGCAGCCGTGACTGATATCATCACGGGGTGAAGATACAGGACGAAACATGACGTCTGTATTACACATGCAGGATTCTTGTATTTATAACTAAATATATGATAAAATTAAATAATTCTTTGCACAGACAAATCACCAAATCACAAATATAAACAATCTATTGATTAATATTAAAATAGAAAGCCATATCACATGTACATTTTTGATATGTGTACTTATCTTCAAAACCACTTCAAATATTCATAACGATTGCCCGAGGAGTAGCCCGAAAAACCAGGCAGACAAGGTAAAACAATGCCCATTTTTTTCAACGCAATGACGTAAATAGGCATACAAAACAAAAATAATTCCTACAAATATATGAATATTGTCTTCATGGAAAAATTAATGAATTCAATTTACCAGACTTTTTCAGTCTATACACTGTATATTTTGATCAGACGGAAGCAACCGATCCAGTTAGATTTATTGATTGATAAGTTACACTTAAGTTTGTTTCACTTCCTTTAGATAATGGAAATCCTCTTCTGCTGACTTAAAATTGCATATTTCGGCATCGGACTTTGCATGGTTGTGTAGAAATATTATACACTTCTGGATTCACTTTTAATTTGATGATTTCCAATACAAGTTGAAAGAAAAACACTTTTTTTAAAAATGCTCCATGCTTTTAAATGGATGATATTTTCCGCGCACAATTATCGACTAGTCTGGACCATTCTGAAATAGGCATAAGCAGGTAAATCTTTAAGTCATATGATAGACAGGTCTCATTTTGGCTTTTACCATGTGCTTGGACCCACTTTTGATTTAGGAACATGTAAATGATATTATTCAATAAAATACTTAAACATGTAATTAAAATATCCATGCATTAAACCTAAAAGAAATATTTGAAATAAATTGTTAATGCAGTGACACTACGAGTACACCTTGCTATTATTAGGTAGGTCGACTCGGGTCATCTAATTCATCAAGTTACTTGGTCGCCCATAAAATAGAACAATCGAACACTTAGACATTTTCACCAGTTTGTAAAAAATTGTGAAAATGCACATGACTGCAGACTTTTGTGCATGTCGTAAACGGTGCATTCAACGTTTTTTTCAGTTATGTATGATCATTCTTGATATACATACCAAATATGATAAAGATAAGTGTAAAAATAAAGCTGAAATCGTGAGATTTCCATTATCTAAAGGAAGTGAAACCGACTTTAGATCTACATCCTTTTTTTACTCAAATCTCGAATTTGACGAAAATGGTCATCCCAATGCTAAAATTTACGACAAAAGGGACGATTTTAAATTATCAATTTCCCAAACATGGGCAGTTAGATTCCAGCTTCCCGTGCTTACGGAGTGAATGTTTCCCACTTGATTCGTTACGCAAGAACTAGCACAAATTAAACGGACTTTCTCATTGGACATACCGTAGTTATCTCCGTGACCATCTTAATGATCAAGGCTTAAAAATTTGACGAAAATGGTCATCCCAATACTAAAATTTACGACAAAAGGGACGATTTTAAATTATCAATTTCCCAAACATGGGCAGTTAGATTCCAGCTTCGACTGCTTACGGGGTGAATGTTTCACACTTGATTCGTTACGCAAGAGCTAGCACAAATTAAACGGACTTTCTCATTAGACATACCGTAGTTATCTCCGTGACCACCTTATTGATCAAGGCTTAAAAAATCCCGTCTCATACAATCATAAAAAAAGTTCTTTAATAGATATCGATCCCTTATGGAAAAAAATTGAAATTTCGGTCCGAACTCTGATTCAAGATTCCTTTTTTACTTAGTACTGGGATGATTATTTCTTTTAACTGTCTACGACCTATTGCTGTTGAGTTCTGTTGCTACCGGACACTACCAAAATGGAAGGGGAGATTTGGCATGCCATAAAACCGGTTTCCCACCATTTCCTTTGAAATGCCTGAACCAAGTCAGGACCATTGCGGACGACAATTTTTCCGGTGGTTTCCACCCGATTTGTCTTTTTGTCTCATGGACTTCGGCTTTTGGCAACTATGTTCGGTTATTCTGTTATTTCCCCCATTTACAGATTACGTCCAGTGAGCAGTATTATGTAATAGCTGTATCTGGACGTTTTATTATGGAATACATAGAAGGGGTCTTTAAACTGCATAAAGCAGGTTTGCGGCCAGGTTTTCTTCATTTTGACATGACTACCCCGCAGGGCAATCCCCCTACCAACTACCTGGGCGACTCAGTTCGTCTGTACAGTACACGGAGCATTCCATGGGAACAGTATTTTCAGTTAATAGATGAAACGAATTTATTAGTAGCTGAGTTAAATATAGATGCGAAATCGTAGCTTCTAAGGGAATTGTGAAATTTTGAAATTTGTGAACAACAAAAAAATACACAGGTGATCTTTTGAATGAAGGTTCCGCAGCTAGGTACAATGCAATTTACGAAGTTGGCGTGTTTTTTACTCGTTAAGTACATAGAGTTATTGTTCTTCGTACGCATATAAACAATCCAGCAAATCTATTTTGGTCAAATAAAAATGGTCTGTGTTCGCGTTCTAGGTTTAAATGAAATTTTTTATTCATTTACTTTTTCACATTTTTTTTTAAAATCTTGTTTTTCTTTTTCAGCATATTATCTACAAAATGTCACAAATACATACACCATTTGTAAACAGGATGTGATAAAATGAACCGTATGGTGGTCAGATTATAATACTACTAAATCTGAACTTAAATATTGATAACATATAAACTTGTGAAGCTCTACACTTACGAAATAAAGCATTCACACTTAAAAAGTTGCGACACATACATATATTATTTTGTCTGCTGAATGTCACTCTCTGTTGGTACCACTATATTAAATCAACACCCAAAAGTAATAGCAAAGCAGACTGCACATCATTCAAATTATAGCTAATCCTTTTAAAACTAATTCCATAAACTAATTCGGGTTTCCACATTTATTGTACATTTTTCAAAAAGCTTTATTATCTCAATATTCGTCGGCCCTATAGGGTGTCGAAACCTTTTTTTTTTTCTTTTTTTTTTCTTTTTTTTTATTTTTATTTTTTTTTATTTTTTTTTTTTTTTTTTTTTGTTTAATGAAAATCCCACTTCTTAATTGATCAGTAATGCACCGATCAAGCATGCAAGAACAAAAGGCATTGGTATACGACAGATATAAATGTAATGAAATTTACAAACCAGATAACCACGGGGGAGGGAACTTACTTCAGGGGATAATTGGGTAGAGACCTGCCGCTGGTATTTTTGAAGTACCTCTTTTTTCATATAGTACGCCCCATCCGTACAGTGAATTTCAAAATTAACCAACCAAACTGTTAGGTAAAAATGTGTACTTGAAGAAAGAAAAAAAAATTCTCCACTTCAGAAATTTACTTCAACATAACATAATGATAAATACTTGATTAATTACAGCAATCAGTAGGGATTCTAATTCTGGCCATTATTAGTTGTCAATTTACGACCCATTGATATACATAATGTAAAAAATTACAACCTATTCATAGTAGTTGACAACTTAAAAAACAGCTGCACGTCTCCCTCCTCGCACAGGACATAACAATGCAGTACAAACAAGATAACTTGACTTCAACCCGTTTACCCGAATTTTTCTCGCATTTACATGCAAAATTTGAGACACAGACTTATGTCTAGAAATGACTTAAATTCAACAGATCGAAATTATCAGTCAGGTGATTTATTTATTACACTGATAAATGGATCAAATGAATTAGGCGGCTACAATCCTTGTATACAAGGATTGTCCACAATCCTTATACAAAAGGATTGTACAATCCTTGTATACAAGGATTGTAGTCGCCAACCGAAAATCATGTATGTTTAGAAGAAATTATTATCATTTTTGCCTTTTTTTTTTGTCATTTTTACAATTTTTGAAGTAAAATAATTTAAATTTGAGACATCGACAACAAGAATTAATTAAGGCTGGGCTTGGGTTGTGTTTACACAGCAATATCAAACAAACTTGGAAAAAGAATATTGAATAAATTATTAAAATGATATAATGATTATTTACGTGAAAAGGGATGGAATGATGACTCCAGATGGATAAGGGGGGATAGCAGTTTTTTTTCAGCTCTTCTATTGAGCTTGTTTATGGATGTGTATGTGTTTTATGTATATGTGTTTTATGTAATGTTACTTTACATTTTATCATATTTATCATTCATTCTTGTGTATCAGTAGTGCTGTAATTTAATATGTATAATTAATATAAAATAAAATTAAATAAATTAATTCTTGTTTCTTATTGCAGCTGAATTTTGTGCATGCTGTACTAGTGAGCTGGTTTATTTAAATATGTAAATTAAGATTGTTATCCATAATCCTTTACAACAACATTGTCTGTCTTAAACACACAATCTGTCATAATTAGACAAATCTTCAAATGAAGCCATATCAAGCAAAACAATGACAAAAACCACAAATAAAAATATCAAAATGTATATTTCTTATAAAAATAATGAAAACTTTTGCATATTTAGCCAGTTCAATAAATAATACTTTTTTCCAAAAATTTTGGAAAAAAATACAATCCTTTTGTACAAGGATTGTGGACAATCCTTGTATACAAGGATTGTAGCCGCCAAATTCATTTGATCCATTTAGACATTTATTGACCATTTATTGACCAGGAAAATAGAATTGACACCCGGGAATCCCCTTAAAATGCAAAAATATAGACTACCTCGGCTTACTTGCCGCTCTTCTCGTACATAATCCAATGTAAACCCTGGGCCTGTACATGTATGCCACTCCAACGCGAAAAAAAGACTAAATGAAAGAGTGGAAATTTCGCCATGCAATGCAATTTTTATTGCAAAAAGCAGGCATACGATTTCTCTTGTCATGATGCATAAAATATACTTACTTGTACACAACGTGTCATTATGTAGGACGATAACGGACACTACACATGGTCATGTGACCACATTGTTATGTCATATTTTTGTATGTCGGGTTGTACCGAATATAAAATCGATATTTATAGATCAAAACAACGAATGGGGAAAAGATACCTCTAGATACAGTTAACATGGTAAATCGATTTAATTTATGATTAAAATAAGTGTAAGGCACTCAGAGTATGGGCTACCACGTTAACTTCACCTGCAGACTAAATCTTTTAGGGGACATTCTGTCAACGTATATTTGTTCCGCATAACAAAAGTTCCTTTAGAACAAATATTATAAACGTTGTCATAATATTTGTTATAACATTTATTCCGTTAGGGAGCAACCATTTGATTTTTATTGGGGGGTGGGGGGGGGGGGGGGGGGGGGGGGNGGGGGGTCTATGGTCAAATTTGAAAAAAGGCAGGACGGTTACCTATAGCAAAAAAAATCCAGGATGACTATGCGGGTTAATCCAGGACATAAAATATACCAGATTTGTCTTACCTATCTTTCTTTTTACAATGAAAAAGTCAAACAACCCATATTTTTAATTAAACAAAACAATTTGTACTTTTACTTTGTACAACAGTCATCTGAAATTTTTGCGTATCTGCTATTTCTATATTATATCGCATTTTATTTTGATAACATTAACTTATAAAAAAACAGATTTTGTAAATAAACATTCTGTCTCTGAAAAAGTTGGAAATAAATAATCTGGCCTGCACATCCACGAAAATAAACGATACGATTATGTTATGATGTTCTGGCCCGCAAAATTTTGAAAATAAATAATCTGGCTCGACCGAAACTGCCAGCCCCCCCCCCCCCCCACAAGAATCAAATGGTCGTCCCCTTATGTAGTCTCAGTCATGACTATGAGCCTTTGGACACGAGTGCTTTTGTCGGGAAACGGATGAAAGTCCCGGTTTGTAAGCAGTGGTCGAGACTTTTGTTAAGGGGGAGGGGGTGGGGGCGACCCATAATTTTTCAAAAAGGGGGTCCCGAACCAAATTTTCCGAGTCTGAAAAACCCCTATGAATTTTAAATATTTTCCACCCTAAAGTGGGGGGGGGGCGGGGCCCGCCCCCCTTAATCCGCCACTGGTAAAATCACTTTGTCAGTTAATTTTATGTTTGTTGACGATCCCACATCCATGGGCTCAAAAAGTGTTGCTTTGTTCGACACTTAGCAATGAATTCCACTCAAACGGTGGGACCGTCTTACTCTTATTATTAGGTTTGAGCAAGGCCTCATGGTGACTTCTAGATGTAGAAGAACAATAAAAGCTGTTTTCCATTGTTTGGTTCTATCACGTATTTGAACAGACTTGCCTTATGGGCACTTATGGCCACTTTGCTGTTTACTCCTTATTGCGGTATTACCCCTTATCATCCCATTGTTTCAGTGTACAATCTTACAAGAAAATTGACACGTTCGTGTGAGGGTTTCCTCAATTCTTCAGTACAACACAAACTTTTTGTAATTTGTTCATTCATACTGTATTTTAGGCAAAGGAATATGTGCTGTCCCGGTTGTGCTGTAAAGGTCTAATTTTGGCATCATTTTAAGCAGTAAATGTCTGTATAAAGCAAACAATATACAGAAAATCAGTTTCGAGTTTTTTTTTTGTTTGTTTTTTTTTTTTTTTTTTTTTTTTGTTTTGTTTTTTTCAGCTGAAAATCAACAAAAGCAGACCAGTATGTAAGTAAATTTTCATCATCTTATTAGCAAGCTTTATTAATATCGAAACAAACCCAGGCCCTAAAACAGCAAAGTGGCCATGTGGTACATGTGAAAAAAGCTGTCACTTGGAAACATAGAGCAATCTGTTGTGATACCTGTGAAACATGGTTTCACATCAAATGCCAGCAAATGAGTACAAATGTCTTCAGATTTATGGACTCAAGTAATGTAGCTTGGAAATGTCTAAAATGTGGCATGCCAAATTTTTCTAATTCCACTTATAGTTTTGAATCAGAGAATATCTTTTCAAACTTAAGTAAATCAACATCAGTCCTAAGTAGCCCTGGGTTGCCGACAGCAACATCATCCCCCAAACCTAAAGATGATAAAAAAAACATACAGTTAACACCAAATCTGTGAAAAGTAGAATTCGAAGACCAATTAGACTTCTAAATATAAACTTTCAATCAATTGTAAACAAAAAGCTGACTTACAGGAAATAATAAATTCAGCAAAACCAGATATAATCATGGGGGCTGAAACATGGCTTAATAAGGTATGAGGTATGAGCAAAGCTCATTGTTGAAGGCCTCATGGTGACTTCAAGATGAAGAACAACAATAAAAGCGTTGTTCCTTTGCTTGCTTTTTACCATGTATTTGTGGAGACTTTGTCTCATGTGCATTTACTCCATATCCTTTTATTCACCATTAATAAAGATATTCAATCAACAGAATACTTCCCCTCAGATTTATATAATGTATACAGAAAAGACAGTGCTATCAAAGCTATGGAGGAGTATTATTAGCAATCACAAAAGAATTTATCAGTTATGAAGTCAAAGAACTGCAAACAGAATGTGAACTAATATGGGCAGAAATAAACATCACTGGTGCCAGAAATATCATTATAGGCACACATTACAGACCACCCAAAGACAATGGTACATCACTTGAAAAACTCAATGAATCTCTAAATAGAATAAGTCACACACAAACAACAAACCTATGGCTAGGTAGAGATTTCAACCTTGTCCATATTGATTGGTCAGTACCTCTATAGTTACTTGTAAACCAGATTCTAAATTAAACCAACAACTACTAGACATTGCTTATGATCATAACTTACACCAAATAACAGATATTCCAACAAGAAATAATAGAATACTAGATCTATTTTTCACATCTAATCCAGCAAATGTAAATAAACTCACAACGTTACCACCAATATGGCAGACAGACCACGACATTGTCTATTTAGAAATTGATACATGGCTTAAAAGAATACGGGAATCACCTAGAAAAATCCATATATATCATAAGGCTAACTGGGAAAACATCAAATAAGATCTTGAAGCATCCGTAAAATATATTGAAAACAAATTTGACTCCACTGATGTTGACAATCAATGGAACATCTTTAAAATAAATTTGATAGCATCAATTAAAAATAATGTACCACATAAAATGATCTTTTATAAACACAGGTTACCATGGGTATCAGATAAGCCTACTGGCAATATATTGAAAAACTCATCTATGACTTGCCAGTAGATGAATCATTAGAAAATAGCAATTCAAAACCCAGAAAGCTATTTAGCTGCATCAAAAGAACAGACAATTCAGGTATAGCACCCTTGAAAAAAGAAGGGTCACTGATATCTGACACAGAAGGAAAATGCAACATCTAAAATAATCAGTTCCAATTTGTATTTACCATCGAAGCAGACACAAGTATCCCAGACAAAGGTGAAAACCCACACCCTACAATGCCAGATATAAATATAACTATCAAAGGAATTTCAAAACTATTACTAAATCTGAACCCTCACAAAACTCAAGGGCCAGACAACATAAATGGTAAAGTGTTTAAAGAACTACATGAACAAATCTCACCAAAACTACAGTTCATATTCACCAAATCAATTGCCATTGAAGTAACACCGGTAGACTGGAAACATGCAAACGTAGCACCTGTGTTTAAAAAGGAGAAAAATACAAACCTGAAAATTATCGTCCAATATCAATCACATGTATCTGTTGTAAGCTAATGGAACACATCATTACAAGTTACCTCATGTCACATCTTGATAAAAATAACCTCTTATACAACTTACAACATGGTTTCAGAAAACAACGCTCATGTGAATCTCAACTTATTGACTTCATTCAAGAACTTTCAAAAAATAACAACAGTAACCTTCAAACTGATCTTATCATTATGGATTTTGCCAAGGCCTTCGACAAAGTACCACACCGCCGACTTCTCTACAAACTGAATTTCTATGGAGTAAAAAAACAACACACTAAATTGGATAAAAGCATTTCTATCAGACAGAACTCAAACAGTTGTAATAAATGGCATCACATCACCCTCTGTTGCAGAAACATCAGGCGTACCCCAGGGCACAGTCATTGGGCCAATATTATTCCTAATTTTTGAAACCATTTGGTCGACGCCACTGCTGGTGGACCAGAGGTCCCCGAGGGTATTCATCCGCCCGATAGTCAGACTTGTCTGACATGAAAAATTTACCTTGCGTTTTATAGAAATTAACTGTTTTTATCAAAATTCAAACCCCTTAAAAATCCAGGCTTCATTCCTTGTATGGCACTCGGTAGATGTCCTTGGTACTGGATTTGACCTCCTATTTCGATGTTATTTGGTAATGAGTACTTCTTTTTGACTACATTTGGATTATGGCTTTCCATTTTATTTGATTTTAATGCTGTTGATGAGAGGTTACTCCTTGAAACACGTGTACGGCATAACGAAATTTACTGTTTTTTCTGCAACTTTGGTATTTTTGTATTTTACATTAACGATTTCCCAGAATATCTTCAACACAGTAAACTTAGATTATTTACAGATGACAGCATCATATATAGAGAAATAGAAAACCAGGAAGATTGTTTCAAACTTCAACAAGACTTAAATGAAGCAGCACGGTGGGAAAGTGATTGGCTTGTGGCTTTCCATCCCGATAAATGTACAAAATTTACAATTTCTCAAAAAAGGCACACATTCAACCATGAATACATTCTCCACAATCATACACTTGAATCTGTAACATCTGCAAAATACCTAGGCATAACTCTACAATCCAATCTTGAATGGAACAACCATTATAACAACATTATTTCAAACGGAAATAAAACTCTAGAATTCCTTAAACGAAACCTCAAAATTTCAAACACTGACATAAAATCCAGAGCATACAAAGCACTAGTAAGACCTAAACTCGAATACAGTTGTAGCGTCTAGGATCCTCACACTAAAGACCCAAAACAGCAAATAGAAATGGTTCAGAGACGTGCAGCTCGCTATGTATGTAACAAGTACCATAATACAAGTAGTGTAACAAGCATGATTGACACTCTTCAATGGCCTACATTAGCTGAGCGCCATCTTAAAAGCAGAGTAGTCATTTTCTACTAAATTGTCAATTGTCTTATAGCTATTCCATCAGATCCTCTCATTCTCACAAACAGAAGAACAAGACAATCTCACAATCAAACCTTTAGACACATACAGACTTCAAAAGATACATACAAATGGTCATTTTTTCCCTCATACCATAGTGCAATGGAACAAACTACCACCAAACATCATCCAATGCACAACAGTTGACAGTTTCAGAGACCATCTAACCCCGGCTGTTCTCTGTCCAATCCTAAACATTTAAACATATTTTTTCTGATTTTAATCACTTCTGTAAATATAGTACATCTATTATTATAATTTATTTTGGCTTGTAAATAAAAACTTATTAATCTTATCACGCATGCGCAAAAAATGTAACGTCAAATAATTTTCGGCAACCTGAAGTTTTGATGGTAATCCAAAGAGGAAGGAGAAGATCTGAAAACTTTGATGGGGGACTTCTCAAATTGCACCTTGCTATTTTCCCTTTATTATCCCCTCGCCCAACGAAGTTGGGGAGGGGATATAGCGTTTCGCCCGTTTGTCCGTCCGTTCAAAATTAAGACCATATATCTGTTGACTAACGAGTCATAGATGGACAAGGTTTTGTCCATGGATGCATCTTGAATAGTACTTGAGGTTGATATATAGAATAGGTGGATTTGACCTACATTTCATGCATGAGTGACTCAGGTTAAAGTTTTTGTAAGAGTCCAGATCTGAGATACTACAACTCGTAGAGGAATACTATTTTGTATGTTGATGTGTCTTGTAAAGTTAAGAAGCTTCAGAAAAAATAGGTCACTTTGCATGCATTTCATGCATGAGTGACTTAGGTTAAAGTTTTTGTAAGAGTCTAGATCTTGGATACTACAACTCGTAGAGGAATAATATCTTGTATGTAAATATAAATGCGTCTTGTGAAGTTGCGAAGCTCCAGATAAAAATTAGGTCACTTTGACCTACATTTCATGCATGAGTGACTTAGGTTACAGGTTTTGTAAGAGTCCTGATCTGGGATACTACAACTCGTAGAGGAATAATATTTTGTATGTAGATGCGTCTTGTGAAGTTACGAAGCTGCAGATAAAAATTAGGTCACTTTGACCTACATTGCATGCGTGAGTGACTTACTTTACAGTTTTTTGTAGGAGTCCAAATCTGGGATACTACAACTTGTAGAAGATTAATCTTTCATCAGTAGATGCATATGCTATGGGCATGAGGCTCCTGATTGAAATAATGTCACTGCATTTCTTGCATGACTGGCTCAGATTTAAGTAACAAGCCAGGTCATGAATGGTAAAACTTTGTGGAGTAATTTTAATATTAGATAAACATTCCACAATCGGGCGAGGGGATTAGCTGTCGTTTCCGACTGCTCATTCTCTTGTTCTTTGGATAGGATTTTTTAATACATTGTCTGATTAAATTGCCTATTTCAATGCAACATTTTTGTAACACACGATTTGACTTCTAAAAACTGACCATTTTACTCTGTCCATTAAGAAGGTTCCCTGGCTAGTGGTAATATTATATAACATAAAAGTGTTTGGTTGTTTTAGATTATTATTTGAATAACCAAGGGTGTCAATCTATCCGTCGCTAGTAAAATACATTTTGACCGTCAAATCTAAGATTTCCAAATTTTTTAATTTGATCTGCACTTAAGAGACATTAGTCGAAATGCACATATGCAAAAATCAAATTGACAGTAACTTATGTTTTTAAGCAAGTGAATTCCGCTCAGATTAGNAATAATATGAGGAAACAGGGTATCTTTGATGACCTCTAGACAAAAAACGGGACGGTAAAAATTGTTGAAAATTGCTTAAAGTCGACATGAACATGTGTAGTTCAAATACTGAAAATATTAAGAATATTAAACGGGTGGAAAATTTTGGGCTTATCCAGGTCTACCCCCTTAAGCAAGTGAATACCGCTCAGATTAGGTATTCGAATGATCCACTGTTATTGCAAAATTGATCACGGTTCTTACCAATATTATTTTACCAATCACCACTGGATGGAATCTGAAAATATCATTTAACATGGCATTTAGTTAAAGAAACTCGATCTTCAACTTTCATCTAAATTATCAGTTTCATATTGATTTTGTTCCTTTCAACACCTATAAAATGTGACAAGTATCATGTCAAAGCAGTCATATCTATATATTATTGAATATTCATATTATATATTATATTTTAAGTTATAACACTATCAAACAATAAAAGATTGTCGAGAACATTTCTTAAAACTGCCTCAGCTTACATAACACGAATCCAATGTAATTTTGATGATATGAATAATTGAAATTGAAACATTTTACACCAGTTATAGATATTCGAGTATTTAGTATAGGCTTGAAGGCTAGATTTTGAAATATTCATGGAAAATTAAACATTTTCAAGGTATAATGTTCCCATAAGATTTTCTAATCATTACCGAGTGATGGAGAAAATATGTAAAACGACAAGTTTCCATTTTCCTGTTATCTTTTCTATTGCAAGTGTATTAATTTACCATATTGAGTTAAAGACGCCGATAAACCTTTAAGTGGATGATCGATAAAAAATTGAAAGTTTATTATAGTTGCTTTGTTTTAGTCAATATGTTGCAATACCTGTCCCAAACAAATGGCTTCAGAAGCTAGATCAAAACAAACCAGCTGACCCAGACGAAATCAAACCCCGAGAAAGCAAGAGAAACAATTCAACAATATCACCTATTTCTGCATCATATTTTGAAGATCACTAGAATAAAGAGAAGTTCCACTGAACAGGAGATCAGAAAATGCCAGTCCAGTTTATAAAAAAGGAGATCTTCATCAAGCAGAGAGATTTGCTGCAAATTGACGAAACTCATTATAACCAGCCATATATTTGAAACATGCAAATAACAATATCATCCTGTTTCCCTTACAACATAGTTTCAGAAGTACATGTAAGAGATCATTTTAAACACATTTTATATAGTTTGTTGGTGATTAATTCAACGCAAAGTTGCGAGGAAACAGAGATACAATCTCATTTTGATTCTCCAAAGATTTCGATAATGTCTCCTTTGACAAACACTAGATCACTATGGTATCCGTGGAAAAGACAAAGAGACGGATACAGCATTTCTTGGCTGATAGAACTCAAGGAGTCGTTGTGTACACAGAGAAGTCCACTTACAGCAATGTTGACTCTGACATGCTTCAGGGTTCAGTACTAGGCCATTCTTTTTTTCTTTTCTATATAATTAATGACAAACCGTCTGGCCTAAAATCGATAGTGAGGTTATTTGCAAATATTTGAATAGAGCAAAAACACTGTCCTAAAAGTTGCTTAGTCAGGGATTTGTTCAGCCTTTGTTGCTTTCATTCTTTCAGAACTTTTATGGCCGTCACCATGGTATCATTGACAGATATGACGTGTCTGTGTCCCAAATGAAACGGACATTTTCAGCTAGATGTCACGTCTTTACGGATTTGACATAACCGGTTTTGACTCAACCCTGGATTGACTCACTGATAGTGTGACAGGTGCGGAGCAGGACATGCTTACCCTTCCGGAGCACCTGATGTCACTCTCGGTTTTTATGGGAGTTCACACTGTCAGTGTTTTTTTTT